>QZGG01000907.1:0-92494 GCA_006409495.1 Sedum album
TGGGTTGTTGTTAGTATCCCCTTTGATTGTCTAAGACACTGACGTTTTAAGCTTACCCATTGGTCATAACTATGCAGGCTGGGATCAAGGAATTTTGGGAATGTGCTTGAAAGAAAAAAGAAAGCTAAAGATACCTTCAAAGCTAGGATATGGAGAACAAGGATCACCACCTAACATACCAGGTATCAGTTCAACCACTGTATATTTTATCTTCACCCACACATGTTCCTTCATCAAACACGACTTCAATGCATATCTTTATAAGAACATCTTAATTCATAACCCTTGACATGTCCACCATATTCTGATGAGAGTTGGATCGCTTAATCTGTTAATCAGTTATTATGTGTCACTCGTTCTATCATTAAGTTGTTTGGCCGAAGTTCTGTTGAAATCTCCAGAATAAGAATGGACTTTTAAGGCTTGACAATATCTTTAGATTATGCTTTGTTAGTGGCACTGAGGAGAAATTAATGTTCGTCTCATTTTTGTCAGGCGGCGCAACTCTAATCTTTGAAACAGAACTCATAGAAGTCATTCCAAACAACTTGGATGAAGAGAACTCATATGATCCATCCGATGATTTTGATGAAGAGGATGATAGCGAGCTCTAAATCTGCTATTTTTCACTTTAAAATTATCCTCACACAGCTTCTATATTTCCTGATAATGTACTGCAGGTACTTGTTTCAATTTCAAGGCCAGAAAATGAAATTTTTGATATATTGAAAGGCTCATTTGATTAGTGTCTTATTTTGCTCACTCCTATTTACTTCACAAAGTTATTAATTTTGTACCAAAATACTTAGTAAGATTTTGATTCACAGCTGACCTTTGAAAAAGATAATTCTTCTTTCAATAGTAGACCTTTACAATGGTACCAAATTGAGATATGTTAAATTTTGGATTTTGATGAGGATGGATGCCAGAGATAAAAGAAAGGTGATAGCTTTGGTTACAAGTTTACTGCAATTTCTTATCCTTTTTCAACAGAGCTTCTTTATAGCTAATCTTTTATGTAACTTTCTGTAGACTGCTGGCCGGCTGTGTGACAATTTGTTAACTTGCACTGGCTCTGTGCGCTATGGATGAGCCTTCCCTCATACACTCGATCATCAGGCTTTACTTTGAGCAACTCATCCATTTGATTTTGTTCCTTATCAACAACACAACATCTTAAGAATGACCTGCGACAGAATAAAGTAACAGAATAGAACATTGTGCAGATGGATGGATTTTGTCCATATGCGCTATGGCTGCTTACAATTCAGACGAACATCAGGTAACTATCAATTTTATTCGACGAACTTCAAGGTTCAGTTCATTACAGCTACTAGAAAATAACATTCCCCACAACAGATAAGGTATTCCATCTTTATTCGAATTTATGATTCGAATACATTTAGTGCTTTATCTTGGGTTTCTTCACAATCAACACAGAGCAATGAGCATGATGTGCACAGTAGTCACTCACACTCCCTAGAACAGCCCTGCAGCATCATTTCCCATTTTAGTAAACTTGTAACTTTTTCTATAACAATTTATGCCAAATTTTAGAACTATGCTTATATACTTATTTCTAACCTTTTGATTGCACCGTGTCCGTGATTACCCAGGACCAACATGGCCGCGTGATACTTCTCGACAGCTTCACAAAGAACGTTCCTCGGATCTCCTTCCATGACTTGCAAATCCATGTCAGTTATCTGAAGAACAATATAAAGAGAGAAATTGATGTCAAGCAGTAGAAGCAACCGAGGAAAGCTGGTATTCACTTACGGATTTTCTTCCGCAAATTTCCAAGGCCTTCTCCGCAACCCTCGCCGATACCTTCTTCAAATCAGCCTCAACGTACGCCAGTATGTCAACTCCTCCTGCCCACCATGCCAACAAAAAGTCCTTGAGTATTTAATCAAGAAAATTGGACAAAAACATCAATTTCTGAACAAAAAAGATTGATCAGATTAATTCGGACACTTACCAATACCGGCCAGGCCGGCTGTGTATGCAGCAGTAGGTTTAGAGTGCAAAATCAGCAGCTTAAACGGGTACTTATCAGCAGAAAAAGGTGCAAAGAAATGATCAAGTGTCCACTCCAACGCATAGTAGCTATGCTCGCTCTCATCAATCCCAAACACCATAACCGGTTTCTCCGCCGCAGGAGTCGGCGCAGCCGCATTCAAATGCTCATTTTCACCTTCCATATTCCCAATTTCACTTGTGTATAATCTTAATATGCTGAATGATGTTACTAAGCTCTGTTCAGGCTTTATATAGAGATTGTGAAAGTGAGGTGAAAAACAAGTGGCGCAAACTAGCGGAATATGGATGCTGAGACGGTGCCGTTTTTGAAAAGGTGACAGCAGTGTCGTTTTAAATGGTGGTCGACGGCTCGACGCGTTGGTTCCGTAGACAAGAATGAAATGTGTTTCTTTTCTTGTACATGTTGTTGCGCGCCTCATCATTACGCTTTTTGCTACTTGATTTATGTTTCATTTTTAGCCTTTTTGCAATTTTATAATAAAAAATGAAGTATTTTTTCAACTTTCTGCCAATTTAAGCAATAAATTGAAATCTTCCGCAAAATTCTCAGCTATCAAGTTGTATAGATTACTAGAAAGAAATATATGTGACCGTAACATTTTACATCCGCAAGTAATATGTGAAAGTTAGTTAGATAAGCTAACTTATCGAGGTATTATCACCTAGGCTCATAATCTCCCCATTTTAACATAGGGTAAATAAAGCATACATCATTTCAAATACAATTGAACTTTGAAAAACTACAATGAATCAAAAGTGCCATTTCCTAAGGTTCTATTTAGTTGCATGGAAAAAGTTGGAAAAAACTTTGATGAAAAATGTAAAAGAAAATATTTGGATGTAATTGATTGTAAGAAAAATGAAAAATTAATAAAATGTAATTTTTTTCCTCTATATTTTCAAAGAAAAAATTACTTTCCTTTACATTTCCTTAAATCTTTTCATTATTTTTTTCTGCATCCAAAGGGAACAAAATTATTTTGAAATAGTTATTTGGTAGCTTGTTACTCTTAAATCTTATTCGGCGTAAAGTACATTCTAAATACTTCTTTTGGGTAATAAGTCGATATGATATGATGAATAATACAGAATTAAATATGAAAATTCATGTGTTCAATAAGTAGACGTTAAAATAGACTCACGACAACACATAATATTGAATATAAGTTAAAAATACAAATCATTTTCTAGTCCCATTTGAGCTGCAACTTCACAAAAGATAGAAGAAAGATAAAAAGAATATTTTTAGAAAACTTTTCCTAAAGCATAGAAAATCTTTTGCAAAGATAAAATAAGATTACTCGCTTTATCTTCTTTTCCGATGTCAAATCAGAATTATCCATGTGGATCATAATGTCACGAATCAGATGTAGTGCAGCAAAGATATTTGTTTCGATTCAAAATACGTAGTTTTGATAAATGATTCACTCAAAATTACTAATTTTTAATAAAATAAATAAAAAACGTCTTTTATAGTCTCAGCAAATAAAGCCGCAGTATCGGATAGAAATCCTAATGTTACTTGGTTACTAGGTGCCAGATGGGCCGCAGGCCCTAACAACTCACTACGAGCTTAAAACACCTCAAGCCCAGACTAATAACAAGTCAACGATATCATGACGTGTCAACCCAATTAAATCGGTCATTACCTTAAATCTTCAAAAAGCTACAAACCAGCCGTATCTTTGCACAGCATCCTCACCGTCCATTCCCATCTTGTCCGATACAAATGTTCACATTAAATCCGGACTATTGCCACGTGTCTATATCTCAAACATCATTGAATAAAAACCAAACATCTATACGACACGTGACAACAGCAGATTCTATTCACACCCCACACGTGTAGATAAAATAAACGTTGTACGTAATATGGAGCGAATGGAAAGCAAACGCCAGAAATTTAATTACCGTTACTTAATCACCGGATTAAGCTTAATAAACGCCACAACCAATTAATTTCAAAACTCCAGTCGTTTGAAAACCAACTTACGTGGCATTCACAGAGAAAACAGCCACTAACGTAATGACACGTGGTGGGTATCTCGTCGCTCACACCTTACGCGTGTCCTCTGTCTTCAACAAAACCCTAACGAGAATCAAAACGCTGATTCGCATGTGTGAATGCGACGTTCTGGAAGCTTCGTAAAGCGTTCGATGGAGGAAGGCGTGAATGAGGAGGAGGTAGAGCTGAGTCTCGGACTGGCGATCGGTGGCGGGAAGCTGGTTAGGAAACGCTGCGATTTGTTGGAAAACGGCGACGTTTTGAAACAAGAGAGAGGAAGAAGCAGGAGGTGAGAAGAAATGGGAGATTACAAAAGAATGAAATCTGAAGAAGGTTTGATTTGCTTTTGCCTGCAAAATGCTTGCTACATTAATTTTTATATAATTAAATAAAAAAATTAATTTTGCAAAGATATTTGGATGAAATGAGCTTAGCTTGAAAAAATAAAATGATTAATCGGAATATTTTGTGCTCAAGTTTACAACGGTTGCAAATTGTTTATTTGATACATTTTAGAAAAAGTTCAGCATTTGAATTGGTATGGTACTTTCACAAAAAAACTAGAATGAACTGAATTTTTACGGCTCGACGGAATTTTTAATTTCTTTCGTCTTTTCGTCGACACCACTGGCATTCCTTGGTAACGTTCTGTAGGCAAAAAATGAAACTTTTAGTGAAGGGTGGACACGGAATAACAAAATATGGTTTGATGGATTTAATAATATTCATGAAAAGATGTCATGTAAATGATCGATTTTGCTGTTGTTTGTAGGTGGTGGAAGCATTAGCAGCAATGATTGTGGGAGCCTCCTTGGTCAGCAGAAAATTCCAAAAAGCATTGCGGAGGATGGAGTTAAGGAGCAGGTTGTGTGTTCTAGAGGCGCAAACATCCCCAATGATGAGAAAGTTGTAGGGTTGAAAACTATTTCACCCACACCTAGCCAGACCTCAGAGTGCAAGGAAGAAACGCAGAGGCCTGTGGTGTTACCATTTATTCCTTTGGCAAAAATGCCTTGCGTTTCAACTACTGGGAGTGGTCCAGGCGGAACAACTGTGAGGGGATTTTTGTATCGGTACACAAGGGAAGAAGTTTGCATTGTTTGTGTTTGTCATGGACTATCATTTTCGCCTGCGAAATTTGTTGAGCATGCTGGTGGAAGGGATGTTGATAACCCATTAAGGCACATTACTGTCACTCCCTTTCCTTCCATTAGACCATGAACTTGTTACAGCTTTGTATTATTCTTCATTTGGACAGGTTCAGATTTAAGGAATTAAATTGGTAACTGCAGGGTGTATCAAAAGTGTCACTAGAACCAGTAATCTTCGATTTTATTTTATATATATCAGCTTCACAAAATATACATAAAAATGTTCTTGACAATACAAATGTAAATATAACAATGCAAGACTTGGAGTCAAAATATGAAGAGAATCTTCACAACATGCTCTAACACAAAGACATCGACTGTGTTCACTGTAAATATTCGCACACCAAGCTAGAAGAGGGCTTCGAAGTATTTACTGGTAGCTTATGTGGGAAATTTTCCAAATACTTCTTCATTTTCCCCATGGAAAACAGCAACACTGAAATGAGAGTCATAAGGAAGTTAACAAACTATGCTTGAAAAAAGTGTGGTTTATTTAAGAATAAGAGTTAGAAGTGCATACTTTTGCCTTTTGGTGACCGTTATTGCGGTTGAATTCACTGTAATCGTGGCTTTCAGTAGTGATGTTGGGTGTTCCTGTGTGCCTTTCCTCGCGAACCTTGTTAAAGATGTGTGTGAAACCATCAGCTGAGGCAGGGTTGGCTTCATCCCACTCCCCAAATTTTGGAACAGCAGCAGCTTTATCGACCTGAGACGACTGCAAATTGTCAGTTTAATTCTACAATAATTAATCATATCAGTTGAACAATGAAATTAATTCATATGTTTAATTCCCATCATAAAAATAAGTTGTGCTAGTTGTCGTAAAATTTAGTCAGATAGTTTGAAATGACATACCAACAAAAGATTTTGCGAGTGAAGCCTGAGTAATAATACAAAAATGAACTTACTTCATCATCACGACCTCTTAAACGGGATCTCCCTGGAGTTCCGTGACCAGTGGAGCCTTTACCTTCCCAAGAGGGTGACGCACTGCCTCGTCCTGTTACCTTAGCCTGATAATGATGATGAAGGGGTGAGCGATCAATGCTTTGCTCAGACCCAATGCTAGTTCTCGATGGCCTTCTGTTTCCCTCACCAGCTACTTGGTTTCCCTGGTATTGAGCAGGCTTGAGTCCACCTTGTTTCGTGTCATGATCTTCTCTGCTTGCTTTAGGCTCGTGAGTATGTCCATGCTTAACCGCTTCATCGTGTTCAGTGTGGGGATTGGTAGGAGGTGCACCATTGCCGAATGCTTCAGGATTCTCTTGTGGATCATTTGGATTTATCAACTTCCCACCACGACCTTGACGCGCCTTGTCGAAGTAAACCGTGTAAGGGACATTTTCTTCCCCTTCCCATTTTCCGAACTGAGGTACGTGAGGTCTCTGTCAAAAGGATACACGATTTTTCTAGTAAGATTGTACATGCATCCAAAAGCATCGACATATCCAAATACCAATCAAGTACCAATCTTTTTTTTTTTTTTTTTTTTTTTTTTGATTCATGGTGAGATGTTTCATTAGAAAAGATATTACAAAACATGCGAATGAAGCATAACCGAAGGGACAAATCCTAAGACAATTCTACGTCGAGAAAGTCTCATAAAAGACAGTTGAAGAGCAGGCCAAGATCGGCGCCATCCCCACACTCACCAAAGTCCAAACACCACCGGACTCGAGAAAAATGCACCACAGCTGGCAGGACGTAAAAAGCTGAGAGGTCGTCAAGACCCAGAAATCAGAGGAACACAACCATGGGACCCCAACATCAATACCCAGGCTGGGGACCGAAGCAACAAGGCCCTGGGAGGGGGCACAAGCAACAGGGTCCAAGTATGTGATACATGCCACAAGGCCCAGCCACAAGGCCCAGTCCAGATGCAAGAAACCCTAGTCCCGACATGCATCCATCCTTCGCATGACTGCCGCCGCCAGCCACCACTCGCCAGCCACCGCACGCCCATCCACCGCTCACCCATCCACCGCTCCACCGCTCACTCACCATCCCGTGCTCACCCATCCAGCCGCGCCACCGCTCACCCATTCACCGTGCTCACCCATCCAGCCGCGCTCACCCGTCCACCGCGCACTCCCATCCACCATGCCGCACGACATCCGCCGCACGCTCATCCGCGCCGCCCGCCAGCCCCCTGACCACCAGATCCAGCCGCCAGATCCCAGCCGCCAGTCACCCCGACACCAGAACCCATCCACCAGATCCCAGCCGCCAGCCACCACAACGAAGATCCGACCGCCAGATCCCAGCCACCCCGACGCCAGATCCCAGCCGACCTCCCAGCAAACGCCCCGCACAAACCCATCCGACTCACATCCACGCGACTCCATTCAAACACCACCCCCACCCAGCCGGTGACCGCACAAAGGCTTGGATTGAAGACCAAGCCTTGCATTCTTCGCATAGGCAGCAACCGACCAAACAGCAGATGGGCTCCCGGAACCACGGCAGATCTCGTCCTCAACCACCACCACAAGACAAGCACTTAGGCTTGACAGGAAAGCTAGCACAAGGCTAGAGGAAAGCTAGCATCGAAAGCTAGAGGAAGAGGGAGGTAATCCTCCGTTATTGAAAAGGAAAGGGAAAAGGAAAACACTACAAACAGGAAAGGCAAAGCAACAACGGGCGGAGGAAGACAGTCCACCTCCCCGAGAGGAGGGGTGTCCTCCCCACCCAAACCGGAGAGGAGCAAGGGAGGCTAGGTTTCTAGAAAGAGAAGCTCTGGAAAATGCGAATAAAGACTTGGCTACAATCAAGTACCAATCTTGAACAGACCCTAATATAAACTCCAGTCTATATTTAGTAATGATATAACAAATCCTTAAAACATCAACGAGGTAGCACAAAAGCATGTATGATGCACACAATTATTACAACATAACAGCATATTATTCAAGAGCCTCATGCACAAATCAAACAGGTTAACATCAAAACCAATATATATCAGTAGATTCAGCACATTTTCAATAGTAGTGTTTAGCATCACTGGCCATGAGACTCATCTAAGAGAGGACGAGGGTAGTTCACTGAATTTAAACCACATCAATAGACCATGAAAAGGACATTTCCCCCTTTCCAGCATCTGAAGTTCTCACACAAATCATATCATACAAGGGAAGTACAATATTACACGCCATCAAAAGTCTTCAAAAACTTGCAAGAAACTCAGTTCAGATAATCAAATTCAAAATACAACAATCATAGATAACATCCATGATGGGAAACATCACTACCCCATCAAATACCTCACAAACACAAATCACAACATCTCAAATCCTCAACTGAAAGTCACCTACACAATTTTCCACAACAAGACCAATAAATACCAACATCAACACTCCCCAAAGACAAGTGAATTCAAACTCAAGCCAAGTTAAACAAAACACACATATAGCAGCAACTTACAGCCATCAACTGAGTCTCAAACCCCAGAAATTTGATTCCAAAAAAGCCCTTTTCTTCAAACAAGATCAATTCTTTTCAATCCACTCGGCTCAAACTGAGTACAGATAGTTACAAGATTGAGACTTTGAGATAAATAGAGAGAGATAAGGAGCTACTTGGCAAGATTAATGGAACAAGAGGGCTTAAGAAGACCTAGTTGACTGAAACAGTAGGTCAGTAGTCACTTCCATCTCCAAGACCACATCTTCCAAACAATGTAATTTAATTTCTTAAACAAGTACTTAGGTAGTGTAGACACGTTTCCTGATGGTTTCTTAAGTCTCCATCAAGGTATTATCTCAATTTTTCTGAGCATTCTTGTTGGATATTTATACTAATTTAAATGTGAATTTTGATTTAAAAGGTGGAAAGATGATTCATTTTTTGGAATGAGAGTTTGACAGGATATTTAATGAGATGGGTATTTGAGAATTAAGTACTTATGATGTAACTAACGTCCATGTGAGGCTGCTGGTGGCGGCTGTCAAGGCATAAAGTGTTGGAGTTATTATTACTCAGTTTTAATACATCCACTCCAAGAGTCTCATATAGTTAATTTGAAGTCTGTTTAACTTTCTTTATCTTGTATATAATGTTGTACAGAAGATATGTAAAGATAAGAACAAATATTCAATCCAAAGGTTTCTTTTCTTTGGAACTCATCTGTTTTTCCTCTTCATTTAGTCAAGTTTCTTCATGGTATCACGAGCCATTATCGGTCATCTATCACTCTAAGTTAAGCTTCCAAGCTTTATTTAATTGTTGAGTCCGTTTTTTTTACTTGCTAAAATGTCCGGAGATAGTCCTATGTCTATTCAGAGTTCTATGATCTCGAATCAGACTAATCGTAACGATGATCCATATTATGTAAAACATAATGAGATAACTGGATCTTCGTTGGTGAGTGAGATTCTCACCGGTAGACAGAATTTTGTTCAGTGGAAGAAGTCCATGGAAATTGCTTTGTCGGCTCGATCAAAGCTGGCTTTTGTTATTGGTGATTATCCGCGACCTACGGAATCGTCAATGCTTGTAAAATGGCAGCGATGCAATGATGTTGTCATGTCATGGCTAATTAGTTCTGTTTCGAAACAAATTGTTGGTCAAATTCTACACTCTAAAGATGTGATTATGGCTTGGAAGACATTACACACCAGATACGCCGGATCCAATTTAGCTCGAAAGTTTGCCTTGAAACGAGATGTATGTAACCTGTCTCAAGGTGAATTAGATATTGCAACATATTTTGAAAGATTGACAAATTACTGGCAAGAAATTGATGCTATGCGAGCGAGGTAGGAGAATGAGCTCAGTTTCTGATACTTGTCTTGATTGTAAGGAAAATGCTAAAGAAAGATTAGAAGATAGAGCAATGCAGTTTTTATTTGGTCTGAATGAAGCATACTTGCAAATCAGGACACACATTTTAGCTTTAAAGAGCTTCCTGAGATAGATGTATTGTTTGATATGGTTTCTCAAGAGGAAACACAAAGAGACGTGACAAGAATCCCTACTGTTGAAGCTTCTGCCCTTTATGTTGATAACAAGCCACCAAATAATTATAGGCAGAGATTATTTTGTAATCACTGCAAGATGAATGGACATCTAAAGGAGACTTGCTACAAGCTTATTGGATATCCTCCTGGCCACCGATTGTATAAATCACGTATAAGACCCGATAATAATAGTGTCATGAAGCCAAAGTCATGGTCTAAAGGTGCAGCAAATAGTGCAACTGCTATGAACTTGTCAAGCAACTCAGAGCATTTATCCGATGTTAAAGCTGGATTAGGGAATCAGTTCACTGATGCTCAGGTGAACAAACTATTAGCACTAATCAAGGGAGATGAGTCCATTAACAACTCCAGTGACCAACACATGGCAGGTACATGCTTTCACACTCATTTTCAAATATCAAATATATGGATTGTTGATAGCGGAGCTACCGATCATTTCACATGTGATGAATCGATGCTCTTTGATATACACAAATTGGCTAAACCTTACAACATTACACTACCAAATGGCTATGTAACTAAAGTAGAGATGTCAGGATCATACAAGCTTATGGATGAGTTGACTTTACATGATGTATTGGTTGTTCCAGAGTTCAAGTTTAACTTGATATCAGTTAGTAATTTTTTTTTTTTTTTTTTTTTTTTTTTTTTTTTTTTTTTTTTAAAAAAATTGGTCAAGGAATGGACAACCCCCATTCAAGCCAATTAAATTATTACCCTCTAACCTACCCGCAGAACCCTGTCCTGCCCCCATCAGGAATCGAACCCGGGTTGGCTCCAGTGGTGGCCATTTTTGACTCCGGCTCTTACCAACTGAGCTAACCCCTGATGGGTTATCAGTTAGTAAATTAGTCATGCATTCTACAAGATCAGTTACCTTCTCTGGAAAGTTTTGTTTTCTCCAGGACCAAGCTCTCAAGAGTATCCTGAAGATTGGTGAGCTCAAGGGGGGATTATATAGCTATGGTGTCGGCTTCATGAATAAGGACCAGACATGTGCAAGCATTAGTAGGCAGGCTACTGCCGAGGTTTGGCATATGAGATTGGGACATTTACCTTTGAAACAAGTTGTTAAATTAGTTCCAAATGATCTATTATATAGCAATAAACACTTGGTAGAAAACATTGTGATGTTTGTCATGCTGCTAAACAAACAAGATTGCCCTTTCCTTCAAATGATCAAAAGGCATCTGACAATTTTGATCTTGTTCATGGGGACATTTGGGGCCCTTTTAACACTGCCACTATGTCAGGAGCTACATACTTTCTTACCATGGTGGATGATCATTCCAGGTTTAGTTGGGTTTATTTAATGAAACAAAAGTGCGAGGCATCTAATCTGGTAATGCAATTTATAACAATGGCTCAAGTTCAATTTGGAAAGTGTGTTAAGATATTTCATACAGATAACGGTGGTGAATTTTTGAGTAGAACATTACAAGATTTTCTCAAAACTAAGGGATGTTTACATCAGCGAACTTGTGCTTACACTCCTCAACAAAATGGAATAGTTGAAAGAAAGCATCGACATCTCTTAAATGTTGCCCGATCACTCCGTTTGCAGTCACATTTACCAAAAATTATTTTGGGGGGACTGTGTTTTAACTGCTGCGTATATTATTAATCGTGCTCCTACTAGAATCCTTGAATATCAGTCTCCTTATCAAGTCCTAAATGGAAAGGTACCTGAACTGCACCATATGCGTACTTTCGGATGTCTTTGTTTATGCTAGTACCTTGAGGCATTCGAGAGACAAAATGGATCCTCGTTCTGTGGCTTGCGTATTTCTCGGATATCCTTTTGGACAAAAAGGTTACAAACTATTATGTTTATCTAACTATAAAGTTTTTGTTAGCCGTGATGTCATATTTCATGAAACAGTATTCCCTTATGAGATGAAATCAGAGAATGCAAAGCCTTTATCAAAATCTTCAGCAGCTGTCCCTGAGGTACAAATGAATAAATTTATGCATAGTGAATTTCTTGATGAGAATAGCCATGCACAAGTTCCGAAATGGTGATATCAAATGACCATACCTTGAGTACAGAACCCACTTCTAATGTGGTTGGCACTAACGAGGAAAACATTGGACCATCATCACTAAGACGTTCCCAACGTGATCGACGTGCACCGTTATGGCAGAAAGATTATGTGTTCCCCACTGATCCAAAACATAGGAGTTCACCTCATTCCATTGAAAAAGTTGTATCTTATGCAAAGTGTTCTTCTGCTCACAAAGCTTTCTGGCTCAACTTGAACTACATCATGAACCTAATAGCTTCAGCAAAGCCAATGGTGATCCTCGATGGCGTGACGCAATGAACAAAGAAATCCAAGCATTGGAACAAAATCATACTTGGATAATCACTGATAGGCCTCATGACAAGACTCTAGTTGACTGTAAATGGGTATATCGAGTTAAGTTGAAGTCGGATGGATCAGTCGAGAGATATAAAGCGCGATTGGTTGCCAAAGGATTTACGCAAGTTGAAGGGCTCGATTACAATGATACGTTTTCACCAGTAGCCAAAATGACAACTGTCCGATGTGTTATTGCACTTGCCGCCATTAAGGGATGGCCTTTATTCCAACTCGATGTTGACAATGCCTTTTTACATGGCAATCTCGATGAAGAGGTATATATGAAATTACCCCCGGGCTTTTATGAGGTTGAAAACAACAAGGTAAGGTTTGTCGACTTATCAAGAGTTTATATGGCCTTAAGCAGGCATCGCGTCAATGGTTTACTCGATTCAGTGAAGCTTTGCTTGGTTTTGGTTTCATTCCGAGTTTACATGACTCTCTTTATTCACGTTAAAACAAGGTGATGATTTGGTTATATTATTGGTTTATGTTGATGATGTTTTGCTAACCGGAACATCATCCAATCTCATTGCCACTGTTAAAGGTTTCATTCATGATCAATTTCATATCAAGGATCTTGGAAACTTGAAGTTTTTCTTGGGTCTTGAGATCGCACGTTCTTCTGCCGGCATTTTTGTGTATCAACGCAAGTATGCTTTGGAAATTTTGGCGGATGCTGGACTCACAGAATGTAAGCACAGTACTAATCCTATGGATATTAAGCATAATCTTAGTCTTTCAAATGCTGAGCTGCTTTCTGATCCGTTGCCTTACCGAAGGCTAGTTGGCAGACTACTTTATTTAGCAATTACACGTCCTGATATTGCTTATTCGGTCCATATACTTAGTCAATATATGCAGCGACCCACTCTTGATCATCTCCAAGCAGCTCACAAAGTTTTACGATATATTAAAGGTGCTCCGGCTCAAGGCATATTATTTTCAGCAAACTCTAGTTTATCAATTACTGGATTTTGCGATGCGGATTGGGCTGCTTGTCCTTTAACTCGTCGTTCCATCACTGGTTATTGCGTATTATTAGGTTCTTCCTTAGTGTCATGGAAAACTAAGAAACAAGCTATTGTTGCAAGATCCTCGGCCGAATCTGAATACCGAGCCTTAGCAGCTGTGTGTGCTGAACTTATATGGCTTAAGGGTTTGTTCTCTGATTTATGTGTACACATACCTTGTCCCATTTACGTTCATTGTGATAATACTGCAGCTTTACAAATTGCTCGCAATCCGGTATTTCATGAACGGACAAAGCACATTGAAATCGATTGTCACTTTATTCGGCAACATGTCTCTTCCGGCTTTTTTGACTCCAGTTTATATTGCTAGTGCACAGCAACCTGCAGACGTTCTCACTAAACCTTTGTCAGCTGCTGTGCGTCAACCATTACTTGCCAAGTTGGGCATTTCGAATTTTCTACATGCTCCAACTTGAGGGGGGGTGTTGGAGTTATTATTACTCAGTTTTAATACATCCACTCCAAGAGTCTCATATAGTTAATTTGAAGTCTGTTTAACTTTCTTTATCTTGTATATAATGTTGTACAGAAGATATGTAAAGATAAGAACAAATATTCAATCCAAAGGTTTCTTTCTTTGGAACTCATCTGTTTTTCCTCTTCATTTAGTCAAGTTTCTTCATAAAGTTTAACTAAAGATTTCAACTTGGTTATTTTATTTTATTTTGATAAAAAATGTCTGCATCATTGTCCTTTATCAATTCAATATTTGACTGCATTCAAGCAGTTATGTTTTTATTATCAAGCCATTAGTATTACTCCATTAAACTTTTTAGTTTAAAATCATGTTATGAAACTTTGTTGTCCATCTGAGTCTAGTCAAATATGCCGGCCTTCATTTTTGAGCTCTTTTGTAAATCATATTTTACATATCTCATGTCAAAATTTGTTTTCAATACAATTTCAGGCAGGATATGACTAATGAAGACTGTAGATTTACGAATCTTGAAGTCCGTCGGAGCAGTTCAGATGATTCCGGCGATCCGATCGGAGATGATGAAGTTCTTGCTTATTCACACAAACCACATTTACTGATGAGAATTCTCGTTACTCATTCTCATTCATTTTCAATCTATATATATGTTACAAGTTCTTACTTGAGTCCTTCAACTATCTGTAAATACACAACGCACCCTCATCTTAAATACACCCAAAACATCAGTCCATTTCTAGGTTTAGTCAGGTTCAATAAAGACACTAATGTGACACCAGTTGTGAATTTTTGGTATCTGTACAATTTATTTTCAAGTTTCAACCTTTTCTGATTAAAACTGCCTTAGCATTTAGCTGCTAGTTCTTATAGTTTGCCCGCAGTTAAAAGGAATGGAGTTTCCAAAGCATTTGATTAATGGTGGTGAACCTCATGACCTAATTGACCGATGTCCATGTTCCACAGTGTCGGAATCCACCACTTAGAATCCCTCTTTGCTCCGGATGGCCAGGTGAAATGGGGTTGAGGTATTTGAGATAAAGATTGCATTTTTATGTATATTGGCTGAGTTGTATGGTTATCAAGATTGCATCTTGAACCCCAATTTAATAAATTTGTGAGAAAAGATTGCATATTTGTAACTGAGCTTAGGCTTGCTGATGAGGGTTTGAAATATTTTTATTCAAGTTTTGAATCGGATGGAGTTGTGGCATTTCTTTTGCTATTGAAGATTGGGCCTTTTGAGGGAGATGGTCATGAAGTTATTAGAGCAAGTTAAGGTTGGTAAAGGTCCGGTAACTTTGAAGACTGTTGTTTGTTCAATGTTGTTGATTTGCTTTCGAATATGACAAGCATTGTTTAGATTTAGAAGAGAAATCTACAAAGGAAGTCAAGCCTCTTGAAGAATAAATTGCAGATTTGACCGCTAAACTTAAGAAGTTAGAGTCTTGAACTGCTGAGTACGCGTAGCTTCCCTCCAAAAACAAGCACATTTACTTCTTGAATACAGAACTTAGTTCACCTTTTCCAAAAAACACAAACAAGGTACACTCCATTATCTAAGATTTATCATGCTGGAGATGTTGCATACTAACATTTGCGCTTTGAGAATCGAAGTTGATAAACATTTATGAAGATTTAGATTGCATCTAATATTATTAGCTGAAGAAACAAATGTTTAAGAATGTAAAACGGTTGATAAATGTTTGTATGTAATGCTCCAGGAATCAGCAGGAGGGAAGATCATGAGGAGGAGGTAGCAAACTCTGTGATGGCAAGGGACCATTCTGCACAATGAATGCTGTTGCAAGACCCCATGTTGTGTGTTCCTCGAGATGGCAATGTATAAACCATGCACCTGGGTTATCTGCTTTGAACCTAATCGCAGCCCATCCGCCACTAGGGACAGCCACAGTGTTTCTCTCAACTGGATCGACTAGATTATACAATGCAGGGTGTTTGTTGACATCGAAGTTTCCGAAGCCGTGTCCCACTACAAAGAAGTTGTGTCCGTGGAGGTGGATTGGGTGATTCTCCATGTGAAGAAAGTTGGTGTTCTGAAACACCATTTCCAAGTTGGTTCCGTGAGGAACTGAGAGTATCTTGGAACCAAATTCAGTGTTCATGTTTTCCGTGAAAGGGTCTACTCCTGAGAAGTTGAATTCGACTGGTGGCTTGTCGGCAAAGTCTGTAGTGTAACCGGGTTTTTCGAGGTCGTGGTAGTAGGCCTGCAGGATGGCTGTTGTGGGTCTTATGAAAGACTGGTTGTTCATCGAAGCGAAGAATCTTTTTCCATTATATCCTGTGCAGTTTCTGTTTGGTGGACAATCTTGGAGCTGAAGTCCTATTGTTGTAAAGACCCTCCTGTCAAATGTCTGAGGAACATTACATGGGTAATTTGAAGACGCGAGACTTCTGAGGTTTGCGGAGAATTTCATTGCGAATTCAGTGTCCAGAACGCCTGGAGGTTATGGAGTTTAGGGTTGGTTGGGATAGTGAATGAGTTCTGCTGGTTGATCTTTTCAAGTCTTTTTAGTAGTGTAGCGAAGGAATCCAATGGCTGTGGAGTTATCGAATGGGAAGATCGTAGCTGTGACGTATGGGGTTAGAGACATTGCAAACATACCCGTCGAGTCAGGGACTTGATCAGCTGTTAAAAGCCACTGATGTGGTCTGGCCTGGAGCGAATAATGGCACTTGTCTTAAATGGTTTGGTGTATGCAGCATCAATTTCCAAACAGTCAAGGTGTGGTTCGCAACAGCGAAGAACATCTCATTGTTAAGTGCAGCATTCATAATTCTCAGCAGATAAGTCTTTCCACGGCTTACAGATGTAACAAATGTATGTTTTCTCAGAGCACGCATACAGAGGACCAGCGCCAGCCATTAATGGTATAAGCATCGGAAACATTTGGACCTCCGCCGTTTAACATCATCTGTTCCTCAACGCATCAACATCTCCATTCCACCACTCACCAAAAATCATAGGGATCTCACCATGTACGGAAGGCTTAAATGGGTAAGGCATGCGCGGATAGATGATAAGCGCGCCATTTACAGTTGCCCGTTGCCAGAAGATATGAGAGTGCCACCAGAGTGTACCTCTTTGATCAGTCACTTGGAATTTATAAGTATAAGTCTTACCACCTCCAATAGGACACTGAGTAATATATGCCGGACCATCAGCCCAACCTGTCCTGAGCTGCTTTATTCCATGCCAATGAAGAGTTGTGTTGCTAGAAATGCTGTTAGTGACTTTGATCTCTACATTATCACCTTCATGAACTGCAATGGTTGGACCCGGATACATTCCGTTCACCGTCAGCATCTGCTTGGTGTGGCATAGACGCGTCACGCTCTTCCATTCAACCTACAACAAAATCAAGAAACCATCAGCTTACATTTCCATCAAGACGGAAGAATATCATCTCAATATGCACCAGAGATCAGTTACTTACATTGAACTTGAAACGCCTAGTGGCGGCAGCTGAAGAAAGTGAAATCCAAGAAAGCACAAACATTGCTGCTACAACAAGCTTCATAACACTAGTGACAGTTGAAGCAGTACTCTTCATATCTGAGATGTATGTTTTAAGTCTACTTGATTACCCAAGTGCTGTTATGATTTATGAATGTTGTTGTGGTTGGATTTGATGTGTTTTGATGATGTATTTATATGATTATGAATGTGTATGGAGTGAGTAGTAACAAGTTGCAAGTGCTTGTGTGGTCTTTTTTGAAAATGAGAGTGACCAGTTTTGGGTTGGTGAGGAGAGGTTATGGACCAAGCAGTAGCCACCATGTAGCAGCCATAATGATTAATATAATTATTAGGGATTGATTTACAATATAAATTGTGCTAGTAATTTAATTGTTTATTCTATAGTTTTGAATGTATTTTTTATTTATTAGAAGGGTAATTTCGCTAAGAACTGGTGGCTTCAAATTGTAACCTTTGATAAAAGTGCAATATAATTACAATAATTTCTTCTTTGCTTTTCTATTAAAAATATTCATAATATAGGAAGGCTACGACTAGACGAACCTCATACCAACTTCTAACATCGGAGACCAACAAACTACTCGCCAGGTCGCTACTTTATGTGCTAAAAATAATAGGATTTATTTCCTGATAAGTTGATACATTCATAACTACGCATCCCTTTAATATTTCTTATAACCCTATTTGATCTACCTTTAGTCATTCTTGGAGTAGAAGCTAAATGTATGAGTTGATTAAACAAAGTTCAGATTTCATATTTATTTAGCATCTTTAGCGTAAGTTAAAAACATTTATGATCACTGGTGACACTCACATATTAACAAATAAAATTTGTGAGTTGAATTGGTTTTAAAGTAAACACAAAGTAGATCTACTGGATTTTAGAAAGACATTATTATTTAGTATTTATACTTTATAGTGTTCGAACTTTAGCGATCAGTCATTCGATCGATCATTATTGTCTAGCGATCAGTCATTCGATCTTTCTTCTTAAAATTGAATGATTCAAACTTTATTGGATAAGCATTGTTATCTAATTAAACAAGTGGATCCACAATAATACAAAAAGAATGTCAGCAGGTGTACAAAACATTTAATAAGAAAAGCCTTCCGGCTTCCACTGACATTAAAAAATTAAAAACTGTTGGAAGTCTTACTACACGTGCTGGAAGTCCAAGCTTGAATAAGCCTCAGTTACTACATTGTCATGCAGCAGCAGCTTGTGTTTGTGTTTTGCTTGCTTTAGTTAGTAGCAGTAGGATTCCAAGAAGCTGCTGCACTGCATGGTACTCCCTCCGTCCCATACTGTTTATTTTGAGTGTCCCCTTAAGTTTGTCCACTTTACTTTATTTTCTACTACATATTCTACTTTTTACTCATTTAAGTATTTATCATTTATTCTCAACCACACATTTTATACCTTCTTTCTACCTTAATTACCTTACGTTTTGTACTTTTGGACAAACAAAATGGGACGGAGGGAGTAACATTTATATACAGTAAATTATGGGTTGGTGGCAAATGCGACAAACAAATATAACAACCAAAAAGGTTTGGTGTTGAAACTTGTTCTTTTGATCATCCATTTCCAGTCATACATGATCACTTCCTAATTCCTACTTATATGTTATATATTTATCTTGCTAGTGGCTGCAAGCTGTTTGTAAAGGTCTTAACCTAACGACCCAATATAATATCAAATCCTGCATGGTTGGTTAGTTTCAACTTTCAATCTCTGACCATTCCAAACCAAGAAGCCAAACTTGGAATTTTGCTATTGTCGAAAATTGTAGCAGTGGTAGGTAAGGGCAGTGAAAATGAATAAGAGTCCAAGTAAAAATTTCAAATTTTAGAGTCTATGTTTTTAAAAATTCAATCGGCTAATTTAAATGCTTTTTATTTTATTTTATTTTATCCTACCGCATTTTATATAATACACTATTTTCCGTATTTGAGATAAAGAAGAGCTTGAAAGTGAGAATGATGTGCCATACTTTTCAGATGTTGAAACATCGGAATGTACCGTTAAAAATATTGAATATGTCTGTCTTGTTGGCGACAGATAATCGAGTTCTATTTCATTAGATTTGCATGGTATGCTTGGAAATGGACTTTTGTGCACTTATGTCTTAAGTCCTATGATCAAGATCTTACTCATGTGCCAAAGATATGTTCACTCATTTGTAGGATTGTAAGTGCATAAATAGTGTTGAAGTTATGCATGAAGAAGACTAAAAATACAATATTAGTTGGATTGTAAGTGCACAACTGCACAAGTAGTGTTGAAGTTGTGGATGAAGAATACTAAAAGTGACAACGAAAGCTAGAACTTTATTTTTATTTTTATTTTTTATTTTTTTTGGATTAAAAGGCCAAAGGCCAAGTGTACAATCCAAGGACTTAAAAGGCTAACAAAAATTAGTCTGACCCAGTCTAGTCTAGACAGATAGAAAATGGAAAATTATGACTAAACCGAGTACTTTGCCTCGGTACGTACAAAGAATGTGCAGTGAACTGGAAAGTAAAGTACGACCGCGATGACGACATCCGAGAAGACTGTGATAATAAATGATAATGATGTTGAGCTTCGAAGAGGATAATCTCGAATGTAAAACCAAGCACGGTCTAGAAAGAATTGGTTCAAGTATCAGTGAACCAATTATCAGTGAACCACAACTTGCAGCTCAGCCCAGCATAGCAGTTTGAGCTCAGCAAATATGATTAAAAGAGTTGAATTGAGCCCAGCCCAATCAGCAGAAACTGAACAGAAAGTCTGGTCAAAGACGACCACGTCACAGCAATACAATCGCACGTGGCGGTAACAAAGATGACCACGTAACAGCTCGGACCGCTTGACGGGGAAGGAAGACGTGGCAACACAGGAGGCCACCACGAAGCAGCCACCGAGGGACGACGGCGCAGAGAACCAACAACCGTCGGACGGAACTCCACGCAGGGCACAACAGAAACTTCGGCAGAGCAGACAGACGGCGCTGCCATCCCAGCAGACGCCGAAGACAAAAGCTGCTAAAAAACGGACCATGAGCATCGACTGCCGAACCCACCTCCCTGACGCCAGACGAACCACCCCACAGCGTAACCAAAACGACAGCTGAACACAGCTGAAGACAACAAAAGCCACCAAAAAGAACACAGCTGAACAGACAAACAACAGCAACCCAGTTGCCGAACACAGCTGCCAACCTCCGCTGACAGCAACCAGAGGCACCACAGAGGATGTCGACGACGGTGGAAGATCGGTATGTGGGAACCAGCCGTCGGCTTCACCTGAGCGCAGACAACTTCCACCAGAAAAAACACTCTCCACGCCTTCACACAAAGACCACCTCAGCATCCACCAGACTTTAAACATCCGGTCGGCAAGGAAACGGAGAAAGTCGGAGGAGGAGGAGACCCTCGGGAGAGTTTAGAGAGAGAAGCTGGGGTTTTCTTTATCATTGTTGAAAGCTAGAACTTTATTAATGCAACATAACAGACTATATATTGACGGCATTACATACCTATTACAATTGTTGCAATGTCAATCACTCGATTGTTTCATGTGTATTCAATATTAGACGACTTAACTGTACATATGAGATTTTAGAGAAGAATGGCTCTCCAAGTTAGCGTAAAACTTAAGTGAGAGACTAAAATAAGTGTTGATAGGATAATTTAGTGTGGATATTCATACCAGAAAGGTATAGGGATTTTCATGTTTAACCTAATCGTGGGTTGGAATTTGTAATGGAAACATTAGATTGCTAACCAGAGCAAACATATTAATTTGCAGAAGGGTGCTGGCCACATTTATCAGAAAGATTTATTTTATGGCATAATGAGTCAAGAATCTACACTAACCATATTAACAAGAGCAACATTAACTATATTTATCAAAAATAGCTATTACACAACGCAACATGTTATTTCAACGGACTGATTACAAGTCCACCATCGGCTAGTCTAATAGCAGTGAAGGTAGTGAAGGTTGTATTATAACCGGATGTTAAAGCATCGGAGCTTTAGCGGGTTGAGTTTTTTATAAAAAGAATTGATTACAAAACAGTTGACCATTTTTTCAATCTGAGTACTCAAGTCCTCATAGGCAGAGATGGTTAAACAGATAACAATGTCTTGAAGTTTATAGCTTTAAGTGACACCCAAATGTAAGTGTCCAAAGCAGTTGAAGAGCCTTCACCAATTTCACATTAATGCGAAAATCCAGGCAGCATCTTCACTTTCAGTTCAGTTCGTTTAAGTCCATGCAACTTATCCAAAAATCAGTTAGTTCAGTACAGTAAAAAATTCTTACCTTCCCAGTTTCAGCGTCAGTTTGGAATCGTAGAAAATGCATGAATGCTAATGCCAAGGGGATCCGAGTGATTATGTAGGAGGAAGAAGGAAAGTCTCGATCTGGTCAGAAGATGTCAAGTACCTCCAGAATGAACCCATTGCAGATTGGACAGTTTCCTCTGTTAACCAAAAGTTTTCTAGAACACAATCTGCAGAATGTATGGCCACAAGGGATGAACGCTGAGCCTTTATGCCTCACCATGCATACGCAGCAGTTTTGCTCCGAAGTTGCTTCCTTCCTCTTTTTCAAATTCATCGGTGTTCTCACAGGAGACATCAACAAACCCAGAGTAGGATGACATATCGATTTGCCTACTGTCAGCCTCATCCAAAAAATCCATCAACGACATCCTTACTTGATGCTGCTCGTTAGCTACTTCCACACCAATCTCATTTTGCTCTTCATTGTGATTGCTTGTTTCAGTCACTTCTTCATCTCGAGCACTTCTGTCAGCCTCGGTTGATGATACAACCATATGCAAGTGCTCCCTCTCGGCTGCTAAGGCATCATAGAGCCTCAGACTACGAACAGGCTCGTCTGATTGCCCTGGTGATTGGATTTGCGACGGGTTACCTGTCAGCATTGAACTCGAGCTGTTCAAATTAGGGACATCTGTGACGGGAACATGTTCAATATGCAATGAGTCTTCATGGTCCATATCATTCTCACGTGATGACCCCACTCGTGATAAAGTCTGATTCAGTAACTGCACTTCTTGTACCCACGGCACTTCACCAGAATCATCATCCTCCAACATTCGCTCAACAAAACGAAATGATTGATTCCTATTCAGCGACTGCACCAGACCTCTCTCCGCCATTGTCACTTCACCAAACTCATCATCCTCCTGCACCTGCTCAACACCACGTATCGAACGAGCACGTAAAAGCTGACCCAACACCGGCTTTCTATTACCATCAGTACCCGCACCCATAGCATTACTATTAGACACCATCCCCCGATGAAAAGCAACATCAGACGCGGAACTGGAACACCCGCAGCCACACATCTCCATCCAAACCACGCTTGGGACGAAGCCTATCATTAAAAGACCTCGAACCCTTTCTATTCTTATGGCGATCAATAAGATTTTCATACACCCAACAATTTGGTTCCTCCTGTCGGATAAAGTCCAACAATGTCCGATGTTTACGTCTATAGTTCTCCTTCCCAAGCACCGCCCCCAACGTCATCCCCTTCTGCATTTTTATCTCCTCAAACCCCAACTGCAGATAATCAATCAAATTCCTTGAAGTAAATTAATTTACACATCAATTCAAACAATTTAATTATTATAAAAAATCAAAAAAAAAAAGAAAATAGATTCAAGTAGCGATGAAATGCGGAGTCGGAAACGCGAGGGTACCTGAAGAGTGAAGACGGCGTCGCGGATGGAGGCGCAGAAGGAAAGTCAGAAAGGGGCGGAAGCAGATCTGCGTGGATAACTAAACAATCGGTATGAATGCGCCAATTGGATTGAGTTTCGAGGAGTGTCGGTTTGTATGATGAACGTGAAAAAGGTGGACTGCTTTAACTTGCTTTTGATGACTCACTCTTCACTTTTTTTTCCACAATTTAAATATTATTCATATTCATTTGTAAATTATTCGTATTAAGTTGTACGAAAAATGTATATTTTAAATTATACCAGAAGTAGCGGTCTGACGATTAATATCAGTTCATAAACCCTCCCTTTACCATATTATCCGATTTGCACAAAGTTTGGGAAATCTTGCAATTTTGTATTTCCCATTTGTTTCCAAACTATTGCAAATCTTCCCAAAAAAAATTGACCGATTATTCAAATTTGGGCCTCGGATGAAAATGGCCCATGATGTTGATACAGCCCAAATCGTCGCGGACGAAAAACCACGTTGCTTTCTTCACGCTTCCAGAATAAACGATTCGTTACGAGATGAACAAAACGCTGCGTTTGAGTCTTCAACTTAAAACCGGACCGAAGATCGACACACATGTCACGACATTATTGGCTGGAAATTTCTAGAATCCGACAAATGCAACCTCACAACACCGTAAATTCGATTGGTTTGCAACTTTTGAATTCTCTCCGAAATCGAATCTACTCCGCCTGCGCATTTCGAATCCTTTTCTTCCGCTTCAAGCCACGCTCGCACTTGAATCTCATCGGTAAATGCTGTTACCAAAATCATTGCGATTGAATCTTCGCTATTTCGTTTTGCGTATATATTGTAGGTTTTCAGTTTTTCTCTCTTGATTCTGGAATCTGGATTGGTGGGCTTGTTGCTTGAATTGTGTGAAAGGTTTGATCTTTGTTGGTTTCAATTTGATCTGTTTCATGGTTCTTGTTTTTTTGGGTTTTTGATTGAAGGGTTGAGTCTTTGTTTGGGATTAGGGTTCTAAATTGATATAATGCTTGCTTTGAGGTGTCCTTTGCGATTGGTATTTGGTTTGGATATTTCAATGCATAGGTATTGTGGATTGGTGATAGATAAGCACATTGTGGTAGGACTTTAGTTATAACTGGTTGTTAGCCAGATTATGCTTTCCAAGGTTAATTTTGTATGGTATCCTAAGCAAACTTTGCTGCATTGTTGGTAATATTAAATGTATTGTCTTTTCGACCTGATTTCACAGTTCCATTCTCGTGTATTTGTATTTCAGGTCATAATCTTTTTAGGTCAGGGAGCTTTTCAATTTAATCAGGATATGGCTGAGGTATGAGCAAGAATTTCCTATTTGTTGGGTTATGAACGTTCTTGGTAGATTTTCATGCCTTCTTTGTGCATTCATTTGTAGGACGGGTTCAAGGTTATTTTGAACGTGTATGATCTTAGCCAAGGCATGGCTCGCCAGCTTTCCACGGCATTTCTTGGGAAAGCCATAGAAGGCATCTGGTTAGATCTTGTCCAACATGCTGATTGCAGAACTTATCTATTGTTCGTTTAGAAGCCATTTTGTTCTCTGCGAACGGGGATCTTAATTACTATTTTTTATGTGTCATCTTTGTGGTGAAACAGGCATACTGGTGTTGTTGTTTATGGCAAAGAATATTATTTTGGAGGAGGGATACAAGACTCTCCAGCAGGCTCCACGCCATATGGAAAACCTCTTCGTGTGGTAGACTTGGGGGTCACTCATGTGCCGCAAGATGTTTTTGAATCATATTTGCAAGACATCGGTCCACGTTACACTGCAGAGACTTACAGTTTGCTCAGTCATAATTGCAATAATTTTACCAATGAGGTTGCACAGTTTTTGGTTGGAACGGGAATTCCTGACTATATCTTGCAGCTTCCTAATGAAGTCTTAAGTAGCCCCATGGGTCCTCTGATAAGTAAGTCTAATATAGCATAACAGTTTTGTTGTTTGTTTGCGTGCAGATCATTAGTTTGAATTTTTGTTTATTTAATTGACTAATTGATATAACACAATATCTGATTTTACAGTGCCTATGATCCAAAACCTCGAATCAACCTTGAGGGCAGGTGCAGTACCTCAAGCCCCTCAATTTAAGCCTGCAGCCATGACACAATCTTCTGTTCCAGCTGCAAGTATCAGCCTCAACAAAACCTCTGGAATATCAACTCCTCTATCCGCCTCTAATGCAGTAAAAACTAAGCAATCTGCAGCAAATGGCACAGGTGGAATTCCACCTGCAGTTGAGCCCATTTCTCCCGAGAAGTCAGCCAGTAACAGCGCTGTGAAAGATCCTCTGGGTGATGCACGAAACAAAATTCAAGATGAAATTGCAAAGGAATTCGCAGCACTGATGGCCTCTGGTTCGATGAGCGCTAGTGAAGCTGCATCACTCGCTACTAAAAAAGTTATGCAGAAATACGGGCATCTGGACAAGGCATCAGCTTAAAGTCAAACTTACTGAACTCCATGTAGGTTTCTACCAATGAGTCAATTCCTTCATAATTATGATTATGGACTTGAACAAATTTTTCTGGAAGTTCAAACATATATTATGTTGGCCATCTGCTTAAGAATTTTTTTCCTAGGAAATTATCTCTATGTGAGCTTCTCAGTAAATCTCAACATATGAAAATGGTAACTGAAAGATAGTGTTCTTATTGGCCAGCTTATCTAGCTAGTAAACACACATTTTTCGACGTGAACACAAATTTGTAAGGTTTTACATAAGCATATTCCTTCAAATCTTCATTTATAACTTGTCGTTAGAACTTCGACGTATGAAATTAGTTAGCCATTCGGTCTTTGTTCTCAGAGGTCGATAATTCAAACTCTTTCTAGTGTATCTCCGTCTTGATTTTGGTTCCATTCTTGAACGAGGTTAAAAAAAATATTTTAAAAAACATATAAAATTGTCTTCGGGGTCAAATTTTTATCTTATAGATAACAAAAATGAATATTGGGCCGTAGCCCAAAAGAATGTATGAAGCTCTCTACTTCTCGTGGAGGGCAGTTCTGCAAATACGACCAAGGACAAAACAGTCATTTGGACATGGTCTTCCCTAACACAGGTAAACTCAGATGAGTCAAGAAACCCCAAGTGTCATACTCTAAAACCCTAACCGATCGCACCGGTGTCAATGTCGTCAAATAACCCATCGCAGCTTCTTCCTTCAGGTTCGTTACTTTCTGGGTTGATTCAAGTTTCAATTTTACAGATGTAGAATGACGAATTGAGATTTGCTTTGATTTGATTTTGATCTGCTGGCGTTTGTGATGATGCAGAGCTGATAGATCGATGTATTGGATCAAAGATTTGGGTGATAATGAAGGGAGATAAGGAGCTTGTTGGGACGTTGAAAGGGTTTGATGTTTATGTTAACATGGTGCTTGAGGATGTTACTGAATAGTATGTCTTTTTCTATTTTGCTGTACTTCGGGTTTGGTTGAATTGTAAATTTAGTGATTTAACGTTCAAGGTGTAGGCTTGGGTCTAGTAGACATGGATGAATTGATTGAGGATTTAAGGCTTCATGTAGATGTGAGAGTAATTTTATTGGTGGGTGGGTTGTTGGAATGTTAATTTGGCGGAATATGGTTAGGTCAGGTAGTCAGCACATGGCTGTCTATTTAGGTTTAAGTTTATTGGGTCATGCTCGATTTATAGCAAAACATTTAGACAGCTTTTGCGTCATAATACTTGAGATGTTGGGATCTTTAAGGACCATTTTAGTTCATATAACAAATTTGCAATGTATGAGTTCTAAGTGTTTATATAGGAGAGTTTACATAGCTGCTCCTCTCGTGTATTGTTGGAATCATTGTCAACTTTTTAACAAAAGTTTTTTAGAGATATGTCAAAGTCACGGAGAGCCTCGTGTGCAGGGACGGATGTAGGCAAAGGCCATATGGGCTTAACCCAAGTAATTTCAATCAAAATATGAAAAAAATTTAAATTCAACCCTATAAATTAAAATTAATTTTTTTAGCCCTACCTATTTCACATAAACAAAAAATAGCCCTATATGTTTTCAATTCCTAGATCCGTCCCTGCTCGTGTGTACATTTCACATTGAACTGCAACATTCAGCACCATTCTTCATAGATTAAATAATCTTGTTTCGGTGAAGTTTATTGTGGATAAGAACTTTATTTTTAAGATTGCTTTAAGAATCCTACGGTAGAAGCTCTATGAGAAGCATATGTTGTTATGCATTTGCTACGACAGGCTAGGCAAATAAGATAAGAAAAGATGATTGTTTCAGGCTTGACTTTAATCTTAATAGTAGATATTATGTTGTACTTATAGTTACTGTTGTAACACTTGAATTATAAGGATTCCCTGAAACATCAGTACAGTTGTCTTAGGCAGCCGAGATACTTCTTAATCCTGCTGCTGTTTATATAATCATTTAACCGATTTCATGTGTTAACCACTCAGTGAAATCACAGCGGAAGGTAGACGTGTTACTAAACTTGATCAGATTCTGCTCAATGGGAACAACATCGCTATTGTAAGTCACATTTCATTCCTTTTTGTTTACTGTGACATAATGGATAAAATCTTTAGCATATTAAATCTGCATTGTTTGTGTTGCAGCTGGTCCCAGGTGGTTCGCCTGATCCTGAATGAGTGTACAGTTGATGAAGTTTGAACTTCTTGAATGAGATCCACCTTCACAGAGCATGTTTTGCATACATTGCAGGCTTCTAAACTGATTGGTGGCTCATCTTTGTTAAAATATTCTCATTGTGTTATGACTTTCAGACCTATTTGATGCCTTAAATAGAGAAGCTGGTAGTTCTGTTCTCTTTCATCATTTACAACAGCTTTGAATCTCTGAAAACCATGAGATTAAGAAATATCATTATGATTGCATGGGCTTGATAACCAAGAGTTCACACATACATTAAGACTTGGAAACTGAATTCTAATTTGCAACTGCACAGTTAAGAAGTTCACAAAATTTACACTGATGTGCTTATATGTACCTGATATATGGACAAGCCGTAATAAGTGCCATTTACAATCCTATACACACATTGTTGTTGTTCAAATCCAATTTTAATCACACGAGTTCTATATTACAAAAGAATGAACAAATATGAAACAAAATTATCCACAAATGGTTGTATGGATCATTTGGGCGCCATCAATATCAGAATTTTATAGTAGGCTGTCAGGTCTGCTCATTGGTTGGGTAGACCCTTTGGCTGGAGTGCAACTGACATGGCTCGCAATCTGTTGGTTATTTCAGTGAAAGATGGCCTCTCCTCGGGGATAGGTGACCAGCACTGTTGCATCAACTTCATCCACTCTGGGTCGCAACGTGGTGGAATGGGAGGTCGAAGTGTGTTCGTCACAATTCCACCTTCAAAAGTTGCCATTAGGTTGAATGAATAACTTTGCACGTACATTGTAAACACTATGCAACACTTTGAATCTTGGACAGAAACATGCTCAAATATAATCACGCACATGCGGGATACTATTATCAACTATTGCAAGTTCTGACAACACAATTGCGCACAATATACCAAACAAATGTTTTAGGAAATTAGTTAACGAATCCATAAAGGTCAGTTGTTATTTGCTCAAGGAGAATGTCTCGACTAGTATTAATATTTAGGATATGCATATGGACATGGGTTACCATGTAAGAAGCAGTACCGTAAACAGATCTATGCTCAAAATGCAAAACAGAACAACAACGAAAGTATGACTTTTAAGTTTTAACTGCGTCAATTAGACTCATCTTTGTATAAGCGTAAACAAAAACGGAGCAGTCCTAATGCACCACGAATTCTTTATCAAGTAGACTTACCGCAGAAGTTTCTTATGTTTTTCATTACCAGGAAGCTAAAACAATATGAGCCTTTAACCTTTTTATAAGTACGAAATTTGTAGAGATGTTTTAAAAGTGATTTTTTCCATATGTGAGTGAACGAGCACTAGCATCTTCTTTAGGTCACATGGTTATGCAATCAGACAATTTAAAGTCATTAATACTTTTCTCGTTGGCTGATAATACAAGTTACCTATGATTGCACCACAATGCATGTCAGCATATGGTTCCTCTCCAGTCAAGATCTCCCACATTGCAATGCCAAATGAAAAAACATCAACCTGTTAAGAAATTACGGATGTCAACAATTTCAGAGACGAAAAATAGTTTTAACAGCGCCTGAGGCCCTGATGGCATAAAAAAGAATGCATACCTTCTCAGATACTTTGCTACTGCTACCACTTAACAACTCTGGAGCCATCCAGGGAAGAGTTCCTCGAACTCCACCTGACACCAGTGTATTGCGTTTGATCCTTGACAACCCAAAATCCCCAACCTGAATGACAAATAGTAGGGTTGGGGAAAAACTTTTTGGCTCTTAATTACAAGTTATGCTTAAGAACACATTGCTCAATTCCAGTCGACATGGGGAATTTATTGCAAAATTCCTAGCCTAAATTTCCCAATTTGAAGTGCATAAAAATCTATCAGTAATCACAAGTGCGATCGCCATAGCTTTTTATTTCTCTATTCTATTTGACTTTTCATAGCTCAGAACCTAAAAGAATTAGATCATGCTAGGAGGCAGCTGTCTATCAATCAAAAATTCCCCACTTATATTATTTTGGTGTGAAGTTATTATTGAACGAGGGGTTAACAACTAACAAATTTATTACCCTTTTGAAGTGAATATATTAAAGATTGGCAGACGATGAATCTAACCATCCTATCAAGCAGATTTTGAATACATGATATAAAACATATACCTTGCATATAGGTCGTTGTGGATCGCTCAAATTAACAAGCAAATTGTCACATTTCAAATCAAAATGGACAATACTTTTAGAATGTAGATATTCCATGCCGAAAGCTGCATCCATGGCAATAATAAGCTTTCTACGTCGATCAAGAGATCTATACAGAAAACAAATATGTTCAACCTCAGGGCAGAGAGCGAGTACATATGTCAATTTACCAGTGTGCTTGAGCTATTATCAAAGAAAATATAAGAATTGTTACCTATCTTTTTTAAGAAGTACATTCCTAAGTGATCCGTTCACCATGAACTCAGTAACGGTTGCCAATGTTCCACCAGCGCCGTCTGGAACAACGCCATAGAACGCAAGGACATTAGGATGATGAAGATTTGAAAGGATTTGGGCTTCTCTCCAGAAGTCTTTGGTCTATTCAAGGACAAAAAAGCATAGCTTAGCACACAAAAATGTGACATATTTATTTATAGATTCATAACAAATCTCCAAGGATTGGGCGTCCATTCAAATAATCAACATCCTTTTTCACAATTTGCAACAACAAAAACAACTAAGTTACAAATATTAAACAAATTTAACAAACTCAGGCATTTTGACTTTTGAGGGAAACCAGCAAAGTAACAAATAATCAAGTATCATATAACACGTAAAAGAGCTTTTCTTCTTGCAAGTTATACTGCTTTCTAATCTTAGTTCCATCAAATTAGAGACAAAACAACACAAGTATATGGAAAACGAACAAACCAATCGTTCTTCTTCAGATGATCTTCCAGCAAAGCAACTCTTCTTCAATCTTTTTATTGCAACATCTGTTCCACGCCATTTTCCATGATAAACAGTTCCATATGTCCCAGATCCTAATTCACGGAGTTCTTCAAGATCAGCATTTTTTATTATCTGCAGTTTTGAAGATCGTTACAGATGCGCAATTAACAGTTATGTAAAGGCATGCCCAACATAAGCCTCCTAATGCACTTTACCATCCCATATCATACAAAATAACTACATCATAGTTCAAACTAGTATAACAGTAACATCTTGTGCGCCTAAAAGGAAGAGCATAACAATGAGAAACAGGAGATGATTTTACTCAATAACTTCTTTCATTACGGTAAAAGTAAACTTTGTACGACAGTAAAAACGTTAGAAGAAAAATTCATCTTTGATTTGCTACTTAATACATTGACTATTGTTCATATTCAGATATCAGAATTGTATGTGAACACAATTGATATAGATGAAGAATACTCCGGTAATATAACGTTTGGCTATGTTTGGTTACAGAAAAAGTGACAACACACAACACAGAGTGTGAGAGTAAACCTGCAAGCCGTAGATCCCAGCTTCCATCTCAGCAATTACTGCATCACTAAACGACACATCTTTCCGCTCACTGCTACTGCCATCCTATAGAAATTAGTGAATTGCATTCTAGTCATGTAAAGTTCGAACATTTTATTAAAATGCTGAATAGTACATAGAACATTAAACTCACCTCCAATTCGATATCTGGAGATTCATTATCTCCCTCGCTAATGCTTTTAGAGTAGACATCAGAAATGATGTCATCCACTACCCGTGAAGGCTGAGTAAAAGTTGTATCTTTCCTTACCGTTGATGATGGGTGAATTTTCCCGTCATAAACATAAGTTGTTTGGGCAAGAACAGGCTTGTCTTGTTGTGAATCTCTCAAAGAGCTTTCTTCGTGGCCCGTGCTTTCAACCTTCTGGTTGAAACAGATGTCAAAATCACAGTCAATTAGAGATGTTTCTCGTTTATGAACAGCTTTTTCTGATAGATTCCCAGACACAATAGAGTTATTTTGATAAGGATGGATGCCTGAAGTAGAATGGTCACAGAATGCAAATGGGTCTAAGTCAGCGGAACTGATTGTGCCCTTCAAAGTTGATGAATTTGCAGGTTCAGTATCCGATATTACAGAAAGAAGGTCACTAAGGAGAGTGTCATGATGTAGTTGAATGTTGGTAGTTGAAGTATTAGCAGGCTTCTCTGGGTACTTGCCCCATGAAATATCACTGTCTTGGGCACCAGGCATCACTCCATTAAGATTGTATTTCGCTAAATCTGCTGACTGATTTAATGTGGCTTTCTGCTGTTGGCCCTTCTGAGGTTCTGGGGCTTTATCCCCATGAATCTCTGTCGTTGAAATATTTGGTCGAATGCCTAAACTCTGAGTTAAAGCAGAGGTTGAGCTAACGTTTGTTGTTGCATTTTGCTGAGATAACGAAGCTGGATATACACTCTGCTGAAACTTATTATTCTGGGGTGGCAAAGGATTTTGCAAAGAAGTTACATCCCGAGCTTCATAATTTGCCACATATTCATTCCCATTTGCATCTTGATTTCTTCTTTGAAGTTCTCTTTCCAGACCGTTTCTGGGAGGAAAATACAGTTCGTTTCTTTCAGGCATTGGCACATTGACATAATGAGAGTAACTCAGCGATTCTGATCCACTGTGGGAGCCGCCGAACTGAACATTTGAATTTCGCTCCCTTACCTGTTGATTGTTCTCTGGAGTAACAGAGGCCATCAACGGAGAAAATGGTGCATTTGCAAAGCTCAAAGGAGAAGATGCACCCTTTCCCTCCAATGAACAGTGAGTTGATGATCCTCCATGCTCCTGAAGCTTAGAATCAGAATAGGCATGCATCATTCCAGTATGATGATTATTAGACTCACCAGATCCAGCAAGAAGACTTGTCTCACCATCAGGGCGGTGTAAAGATTTTTCTGACTGAAATGGTCTCTGATTAGGAACTGGTCGACCCTGATCAAAAACCCCATTCGGATTAGGAACTGGATGAGGCTGGCCAGCTACGTGGTTTTGGTGATACATTCCGTGTAGTTGATTTCCGCCAACATCAACATGCCTTTTCAAGGGAATGTCATTTAACAAGACTGGGCTTCGTGAGGCATAAATGTAACCTGGAGAGTCCGGAATAGAGTTGTCAGGCAGCAGATGTGCAGTGAGAAAGGAACTATGACTGCCACTACTATTTCGGATAGATTTATTTGCATTCACTTGAACATTTATACTCGAAGCGTCTCCTTGTTGAACAATTTTAGGAGAATACATGACAGATTTAGGGGACTTGAGCCCACCCTGGGGTTCATTTGAGTACTGAGCGGGATATGAAACATCTGTACCATTTCTAGAATCAGCGTGGCGTGATACATTTGGAGAATCCATGCATGTAACTGTTCTTCGGTCCAAGGCAACACCAAGTTGATTTGGTTCATTATGAAGGACGGAGCATTTAATGTGTGCCGAGGACTAGGATCCAGTACTCCATTCACAGCAACAACATACTGATAGTCAGGACTGCTCTGTGGAATTGTGCTGGACTCAAAGGAAGACGCCTTCTCATTTTCATTCAAGGGAATTAGAAATAGTCTGGGTCTCTGGGAGCCCTCAGTCTTTTCTAGACCATAACACTCCTCGATCATGTTCTGAAGGTCTTCATCTGATGATACAGATATAAGTGAATCTAAATCTTCACCTGGAAGCTGATATTTGATTGAGTGGGGTTGATTGCATACTAGGGACGTTTTATTCACGAGATCTGCCCATGAAAAGTTCGCATATATAGAAAGCATGCGTGTATCTCCACCTACGTATCTAAGTTTTCCATCACCTGGTCTGGGCAAAATCTTACCTCCAAAACTACAAAGAAACTTTATCTTTGCGGACCGAGGCCCATCAGCAGCTCCACGGCCAGGATGTTGACTCTGATGAGGTGAATCCAGATGAACGCTTGAAACAACTGGCCTCAAGTCACTTTTCTCGTAATTTGCTTGATTCATTAACTTCATAGACCCATCAGCATCACCACCTGTCAGCTTCGGAAATCTATTCATGGTGTCGTTATAAGATCCCTTGCTAGTTTCGGTCATTGAACCTCTAGCAGATGCAAAATCCGATGCTTCTGACATACATTCTGAATTCATCCGCTGCAGCCCCAAAATCCTTGCAATATCTTCATAACCAAGCTGATTGTTTTGAGGCAAAGGCAGACCCGTTGCTTGTTCACGATCCCGATTTCCAACGAACTGAGGTTCTACTCCTCGTGATCCAGAGAGATTATTAACAAACCCCAAGGAGAACTCTTCACCCGTTTGCAAAGACATATTGTTAGCAAAAACATTTGCTGGTGTTGGTATTTGATTCCTTTGAGTTGGAGGAGCATTAAGACCAGATCCTTGCTGAACCCAATGGCTTGATGAACTTGGAACTTCACTGCTCATTTTAAACCAAGTCACAAGCTCTCTGGACTAATCTCTACCTTATATCCTACACATCACTTTCCCCATCTGTATCTGCGCAAACCACAACTCAAAAACGCTAGCCCGCGTTCTAATTCAACTATCTGAAACCCACGAAGAACTGTTACAATATTCACATCAAACTAATCATCCCTAAAAACATCATCTGACACCAAAATCTGCACATTAAATTATAATAAATAAATCAGCTTTCCAGATCCAAAACCCTAGAAAATCAGAAGAAATTAATAACTAAGACAATTAATTGAAATAGCATGATCATCTACGCAAATAAGGCAATTGAGAATTGAAATCGGAAGCTGCGATCAAAGATTGGAACCTGAATCAGAATTCAATTTCGACGGTGGAAGAAATCCCTAAATCGTGGAATTGAAATTGGAAAGGGGAGATTGATGCTTAGAAAGATTTGATCAAATTATGATGAGGAAGTTGGATGAAATCAGATCAGCGAGGCCGTGCGGGAAGTGCGGGAGGGCTCGAACAATCGGGACATTGCCACATTTCATACTTCCAATTCATCAAATAAAAAATATAATTAATTATAAACTACGAAACGTAATTTATTTTTCATTCTCTCATCTCAAGTCAATTCAGTTTCAGTATCAAAATAAACCAATAATTAATTTGAGATTTTAAATTTTATGCATCAAAATTAAGACATCAAACAAAGTGAAACATGAGCTTTATTTTAAATAAATTAAAATATAGAAAAGCTGCTAAAATGTAGAAGCAATTATGTAAAACCTATCAAAATCTTCATAGATGCATAATTTTTTAGAAGAATAAATTTTATTCATACATTGCTCTTTGACAACAGAAACGAGTCACTGTCTTAAGAACTCAGCAGTCCACAAATTATCTTTTTCGAAAACGTGTGCACGTTGGATCTCAAGAGTCAAATCTCAGAAACCTTTCTTAAGTCAAAACACACTCAGGTGGGAGTAAAACTAGAACTATAGGATCTTTAAGAGAAAATAAACTCCCACAAAAAGGCTAGCACGTTGGATGAATAAAAAACCAAAAGACAGTAAATAGTAAAGAACCAAATAGGGAAACGAAGTCAGGAAGAGTTAAAGTAAAACTGAGACCTTGGTGGCCCAGTGACTGTGAGAGTATGGAGGCAAGTAAAAGGGGTGTCAGGACTCAGGATTGGTAAGAAGTTCACATTTCCCAATCTATCTTGCTGTATGAAACCCAATTACTACTGCTCTATTTTCAACACATCAAACTGTATGTGTGAATGTATAATGTATCTAGCAGCAGCGACATTTTGAGCTTTTTGCAGGACACATCTCTCTCTTATCTCTTCCTGCTACATAGCCCATACAGTCGCTTGCACTTCTTGTGTGCTACTACTGTCTTACTATCACCTCCCCTCTGAATACATATCACATTCACTTCAGCCTCTATGATATTTAGAACCACAAGCAGCTTCTGAAGTTGAGAAACACTCTTCTACATTCTTTATATAAAACAGGATAGTGACCCTGAACCTCTTCAGATCTTCACGCAGGAAACTAACCCAGCTCACGAGTATGGCCTCACAGTCTCTGATATGGTGTTGCAACTCTGTCTGTTCTTAGTGTCATCGGTTGTGTAATTATTTGTGTGTCTCAATTTACAGGTATGGTAGATGAAATGACGCCAATGAACGAGGTGGAAGAAGGCATTACCAATCTAGACGATACAACAGATACAACGACGAGAGTGTTCCCATGTTTATTCTGCTCCAGGAAATTCTACAGCTCACAAGCTCTAGGAGGGCACCAAAATGCACACAAAAGAAAGAACCGCAGTAAGAAAGGCTAAGAGATCCAGTTCAGACTATGATTTTGTGTACCCAACTGTTCCTCATCCACTAGTATTTGCACCAAATAGTCATTTTAGCAATTTGAACCCGTCACCTGCTTCAATGTTCACATCGGCGCATGCATCCAACCTCAGCCACTACATCAATCAGCAATATAACATTTATGGGTCTGCCCAAGTTGGTGCACAACCCAAATTCGATAATGTGGCTGCCTACTATGGAACTGGCTGTTCAGGCAATCCTTACATGTTTGGAGATGATGAGAAAAGCATCCTAAACTGGCAGAGGAGCATCAGATGCAATGGAGGCAGTCACCCGAAAGAATTTGATCACCCCAGAAGAATTGGGGATGACCAAGAAAATGTCCAACGTGGGAGAGTTGTAGAGATGGATCAAAACATTGATTTATCACTCCATTTGTGAAAATCCAGTTCAAACATAAAATTGCTCCTGAGTTTTGTTATAGGGTTCTGCATTTTGACTGAGCCACAGGTATGATATTGACACTTGTGTCACCTGCGTCACTGCATGAAATTTTTTTGAAATAATAAAGTCAGTCTACATTTCTGCCACCTTGGAGTCACACACTAGCTTGATTTATGTTTTTATCCAACTATATCCATATATACTCCTGTATAATCTTTTCAAGGAGCATAAAGCTGAGGCACTGGAAACAATATTGTACAAGAGATTTCAAGTTCAGCTAGAAAGAGTCTGTAAACCAAAGCGCCTGGAACTGTAGACCTAGTTTGATAGCTTCTATTCTGAGTGATTTTTTTCGTGTTTCACTTTTGTGGACAATTCAATGTAAACTGCCCAGCTGCCAGGCAGTGTAAGACTCTCTTATACCATTCCTTACCCTTTGAGTTTTCACTTCAGGGCCTTGTTGAAAATTAGGGGTTCTTATAAAATTCCTCAGCCTCCGAATCATCATCATCTCTAAAGTTCCCTTCTATAGGGCCACCGTCTCCCAAATCCAACTCAACAATTGGATCACTGATGTCCATTTGACTTTCAAAGATTTTCTTCAACTGGTCCTTTCCAGGATCAAAATCTGGCATTCTAAAACCGTCTCTAAACTCCCTTTTCCTACTTTTAACTCTCAGGCGGCTCATTGTAGGCTTGCGACCATGAATATCGTGATTTTGAGATTGAAAACGACCACCAGACTCGAAGCTTCTATGTCCACGTGAGTTATTATTTCCATTATCTATTTCATCTTTGGATCCGAGTTTCCCATTTCCAGTTACGTATCCCCTTTTATTGTACTCCAGATAATTTGACTCTTCAATCGGTTTCAAGACTGCAGAAAAAAGATACCTTCGTTATTTGGAAAAATCTTAGCCATACTTTATTGACTACTAGGAAAGACAAGAGTTGTAACAAGATTGTCTCACCCCCAATAAAATGCCTTGAAGCTGACATGCACCGCCATGCTTTGGAAATCAGTAGCATGAATGAAGACATATCCAAGGCGACCTCAGATATACGTTTACGTTTAAATCCAAATCTGTAGAATATAGCCATGGATATAACTGACGCATATAAATATACAAAACAACACGCGCGAACAGACAATGATGTTTAAAAGGTGTAAATCCTAAACCGTGAGACAAGTGCCTTTTAAGTTTTCCTAATTAATAATGCTGGGGCCAAATCAAAGCACATCATAACTACCTTACCCATAAAATAGCGCAGTATAATGGATCTACCTCCATTCATGAAACTACTAGACTCAAATAGCAATCTCAGACATCAACATTTTCCCATATTTCTTGGACCGTTGAAATCTATTGGTTTATGTGATCAGTCATCCTACACCTAAATCAAACAACAGACAATTCTTGGGAGATAATAATGAAATTTTCCAATCTTTGTAAGAAATGAATCAACATGATTGAGAAGATGAAACCCCAGATCTGATTTGAGCCCACAGATCCATGAAAAAGTACAAACTTTACCAAAAACAAGCTAACATTAAACCAAAGCAAACACATCCAGTAATTAAATCAGCACATTGCTGCAGAATTAGGAATCTCGTGAGAGCGGAAGTTCGTACCTTTAATTGTTTGAGATAGATCGGCGAAAAGGGTTGTGGGGAGCTGGAGGTGGTCGTGCCGACGCGAGCAGTGTTGAGATGGATATGGAGAGTGGATTGAAGATGTTTAGGTGAGAGACTGATGTTATGTCGTTTCATGTAATTATTTATTGTAATTTTGGTTGGATGGGTTTTTTTTTGATTAAAGGTTTTTTTTTCGATAGGTTTTTTGATTAAAGGTTGGATGGGTTAAATTCGAGGAAAGTTAAGTTTTTGTCGGATTGAAGGATTTAATCGTTCATTTTGATAATTTGATTATTTGACATGTGAATGCGTGAGAGTAGAGCTATTTTATAATAATTTTTGTGGTAAAATTTGTAAAAACTCTAACGATTGAGTTTGACATATGACATGTTTTACTCATATAAATTTATTTATTTTGGTTACTTCTGAAATTTACTTTGCATATGTTGATTGTATTTTATTAATGGTTGAGATTGAATCACGTCAATTGTAATGTCACGTACAAAATACGTGCAACTCATATATATCATTAATGTGATGACACAATTTTTTAAATTGATAAATGATATCAACAAATAAAAAATGAAATTCACTAATTCAACAATAAAAATATGAATCCACATCATTTGATAGCTGTCACGGGTGATTAAATTCGTTGATTTCTTTTTTCGTATCAATTTTTAGCCTCGATCATATCGACTGAATCATCCATCCATCTTTCCGTCCCCAATCCGAAACAACCATTCACGATCATGGGTTTGAAGGTACAGATCCCAGTTGGGGTTTCTTCAATTTCTCACTTTATTGTTTCTTTTCTCTGTAATTTATTTGATCATTGTTTTTTAGTTGTTGAAAATAATCAGATCAGGTTTAGTTGAATTTTCTAGCATTAACAATGAAGCAATGACTTGGATTTAGGGCTTTTTTAATGTTATGGGAAACGATAAAAGTGTGGTATTTTTGTTCGAAAACTGTGTGGAGATTCACTGACACATCGTCAACAACCCATGATCTTAAGGAAGGCCTAAAGTCTAAAACAGATAAACCTTCAAAATCAAAAATACTACTCATTCAAAAAAAGAATAAGGCTATCAGCTAATTTACTTCGATTCCCTCAACATTAGAAAAATTTTCTTTTCCAAAATTATCAATGCGGCCGGTCAAACACATTATTGGCACCCAAGTTTCAAGCAGTGCACTAACATATTCTACTAGGTTGGCTTTCTTCAATAAATATAACAATCCCTAATATTTTCCAATTTCTATTTCAAAAAAGGGCGCTCTACTACTACTACTACTATCCAATCCAAAATAAAAAAATAAAAAATGATAAAATAAATGAAAAGCATATGATACATCAAATGATCAGGCGACCGACCTCGTTTGAGAAACTGACGGCGGCGATGACGAACGACTCGACGGCTCTAAGACACTTATACATCCTGTTTTTATTGAGTTTATATCTTTGATTTTGTTCGTGTAACTGGGGGTGTTTGAAGTGAGCCCGTGTAGCGTTTTGGGCCTGCGATTTGGGTATTTATGAAATCCAGTAGTTTTAGTTTTCGATTGAAATTTAGTCAGTTAGGGATTTTGTCACTTGGACTTGGTTTACTAAATGCCGTTCGTCTGTCCTATCATTACAGTGAGCACTTGTAACGACATTGGCTAAACCTACACGCCAAGCAAATCTAAACAACTTCCAACTCATCTTAACTTCAAGTCTAATGCTAAATAAGCAAACGGATGGTAAACAACTGCGATTTTTAAAAGAAATTTTTCATCTCAACTTGTAAAAAAGGAACCACATCAAGTAAGGCTAAAAGATCCAGTTCAGACTATGATTTCGTGTACCCAACTGTTCCTCATCCACTAGTATTTGCACCAAACAACCATTTTAGCAATTTGAACCCTTCACCAGCTTCTATGTTCATATCGGCGCATGCTTCATCGTCACAACTATCAAGATAGAATTGATCTTATATTGTTGAGTGAAGTTGTTGATTCAAATGAGTGGAGGAAGCATGGAAGAAGATGATAATGATGACTTTGTGTTTGAAAATGATATTTTTTTTGAGAAAGTTTGGAAATGATATTTTAACTTGGAGAATGGTGGAGGAAGCAAGTGATACTCGCTATTATAGTACGTCAAAGACTTCGCAAGCTAAAGATAAAGAAAAAGCTCCAATGATTGAAATTGAAGATAATGAAGAAGAAGAATTTGAAGAAGATGAAGAGAACAAGGAAGACAATATGACGTTTGGAGATGATTTGCTACATGAGGAAGATGGTGTTGATTCGGATTCAGATTCAAATTAGTTGTTGGTCATTATTAATGAAATCTTAATGTTTTGTGTTTTGAACAAATTTTTAAAAAAATTGATTTTAAAAAGTTAATGATTTTATGAGTTATATAAAGTGCGGGTATAGAAAGTAACACTTTGTTCCGAAAAACGTTCGCTCATCGCTTCTCGCTCATCGCTCATGGCTTCTCGCTTATGACCTCTTTCACATTTTATCACCTTTTGCCTTTTAAAACATTGATGCATCCAACCCCAGCCACTACATCAATCAGATTGGGTCAGCTCAAATTGGTGCACAACCTAAATTCGACAATGTGGCTGCCTACTACGGAACTGGCTGTTCAGGCAATCCTTACATGTTTGAAGATGATGAGAAAGCATCCTAAAAGGGCAGAGGAACATCAGATGCAATGGAAGCAATCATCCGAAAGAATTTGATCACCCCAAAATAATTGGGAATGACCAAGAAAATGTCCAAAGTGGAAGCATTGTAGAGATGGATCAAAACATTGATTTTTCACTCCATTTGTGAAAATCCAGTTTCAACATAGAATTGCGCCTGAGTTTTGGTATAGGGTTCTGCAATTTAACTGTGTGGCACAGATACGATATTGACACTTCTGTCACCTGCGTCACTGCATGAAACTTTTTGAAATAATAAAGTCAGACGACATTTTTGTCACCTTGGTGTCGCACAATAACTCAATTTATATTGTTATCCAACCATATCCATAGATACTCCCAGGCCCGTTCATGAGATTTTATGGACCCTAAGCAAAAAAAAATTAAACCCCCACAAATCTGTTAAATGTAAAAAATAATAGATCATAGCACTGAATCGTTGCACCGCATGACAAATCTAATCTGAATATTCAAAAATAAACAAAATAATAGGCCCTCCAGAGGATGCCTTGGGCCGTCGCCCCTCTTGTCCTCCCCAAGGGCCGGCCCTAGATACTCTTGTATATTCTTTTCAAGGAGCATAAAGTTGAGGCACGGGGAAAACAATGTTGTACAAGAGATTTCAAGTTCAACAAGAAAGAGTCTGTAAACCACAACGCCTGGAATTGTAGACTTAGTTTGATACCTTCTATTCTGAGTGATTTTTTTCATGCTTCACTTTTGTGGACAATTCAATGTAATCTGCCCAGCTGCCGGACACATGTAATACTCTCTTATGTCATTTTGTACCCTTTGAGTTATTACTTCATGGCCTTGTCGAAAATTAGGGGTTCTTATAAAATCCTCAGCCCTCCGAATCATCATCATCTCTAAAGTTCCCTTCTATAGGGCCACCGTCTCCCAAATCCAACTCAACAATTGGATCACTGATGTCATTTGACTTATAAAGATTTTCTTCAACTGGTTCTTTCCAGGATCAAAATCTGGCATTCAAAACCGTCTCTAAACCCCTTTTCTTACTTTTAACTCTCAGGCGGCTCATTGTAGGCTTGCGACCACGAATATCGTGATTTTGAGATTGAATACGACCACAAGACTCGAAGTTTATGTGTCCACGTGAGTTATTATTTCCATTATCTATTTCATCTTTGGATCCGAGTTTCCCATTTCCAGTTACGTATCCCCTTTTATTGTACCCCAGATAATTTGACTCTTCAATCGGTTTCAAGACTGCAGAAAAAAGTATACCTTCGTTATTTGGAAAAATCTTAGTCATATTGACTACTAGGAAAGACAAGAGTTGTAACAAGATTGTCTCACCCCCAATAAAATGCCTTGAAGATGACATACACCGCCATGCTTTGGAAATCGGCAGCATGAATGAAGACATATCCAAGGCGACCTCAGATATACATCTACGTTTAAATCCAAATCTGTAGAATGTAGCCATGAATATAACTGACGCGTATAAGTATAAAAAACAATACACGTGAACAGCAAATGATGTTTAAAAGGTGTAAATCCTAAACCGTGACAGCATGCGAGCATCCTCAACAACCCATGATCATAAGGAAGGACTAAAAGTCTAAAACAGATAAACCTTCAAAATCAAGAATACTACTCATTCAGAAAAAGAATAAGGATATCAGCTAACTTACTTCGATTTCCTCAACATTAGATAATTTTCTTTTCCAAAATTCTCAATGCGGCCGGTCAAACACATTATTGGCATCCAAGTTTCAAGCAGTGCACTAACATATTCTACTATGCTGACTTTCTTCAATCAATATAGCAATCCCTAATATTTTCCAATTTCTATTTAAAAAAGGGCAATTCTACTACTACTACTACCCAATCAAAATAACAAAACAAAAAATGATAAAATAAATGAAAAGAATATGATACATTAAATGATCAGGGACAGACCTTGTATGAGAAACTGACAGCGGCGATGACGAACGACTCGACGGCTCTCAAACACTTATACATCCTGTTTTTATTGAGGTTATATCTTTGATTTTGTTGGGGTGTTTGAAGTGAGCCCGTGTAACATTTTGGGCCTGCGATTTGGGCATTTATGAAATTTAGTAGTTTTAGTTTCCGATTGAAATTTGGTCAGTTAGGAATTTTGTCACTTGGGACGTGGTTTACTAAATGCCATTCGTCTGTCCTATCATGACAATGAGCACTTGTAACGGCATTGGCTACCCCTACACACCAAGCAAATCTAAATAACTTCCAACTCATCTTAACTGTAAGTCTAATGCTAAATAAGCAAACGGATGGTAAGTAGCTGCGATTTTTACGAAAAATTTTCATCTCAACTTGTAAAAAGAGATACATGAGTTTGGAAGTTGAGGGAAAGACAACTCCTTCCACAACATACAAAAACACACATCGCTGAATTTTGCTTGGCAGATGGTGTTGGTGGTTCAGTATTGGGATTCCTCACAGTTCCTGCATCTCATCATCCTCATCATCTATTTCCTCTATCCTCATTTTCTTCACTGCCTGATGAGCAGTGTCAGTTTTAATGCCTTGACCAGGAATGGGAATCAGTATTTCAGATCTCTTTCCAGTAGCTGCATCAACAAGTCCACCATTTTTCTCCACATGATAGCTTAAACCCTTTCCTCCTGCAGCAGCCTCAATGTATACAGTCGAGTTCTCATCTATCTCTTCCCGCAGTAACATCTTTGAAGTTCTGTCACAACCTTCTTTTCTAGCCATCTTCTTATCGGCCTAGCACCATAAGTCTGCACAATGTAACATGTTAGCATGTTGCCCGCCAAGTAATAGGTTAGTATAATAAGAAATAGCTCTGCAGGTGTGCTAGTTTCTCACTTACCGGATCATAGCTCTGAGACAACACATAGTCCAAGGCTGCATCGCTCACAGCCAGAGCAATGCCCCTCTCAGCCAGACGAACAGCAATATCTTTCATTTGCAATCTGGCAACTTTCCTAAGCTGTTCATGGGACAGAGGATCAAAGACCACTATCTCATCAAGACGATTAAGCAATTCTGGCCTGAAGTGCATCTTCACCTGCAATGTTTCAATCAAACATTAAGAGCCAAACTCGCAAACAATATGAGACTGAACCAAATTTAACCCAGCTTTCTTACTCACCTCTTGCATTACCCGATCTCTGGCAGCTTGCATTGTAGTTTTTCCCAACAAGCCCGCCAATAAGTGTTCAGCACCAAGGTTAGAGGTCATAATGATCACTGTGTTAGTGAAGTCTACAGTGCGGCCTTGGCCGTCTGTGAGCCTTCCATCATCCAATACTTGAAGTAGAGTATTGAATACTGACTGATGAGCCTTCTCAACCTCATCAAACAGAACAACACTGTATGGCCTACGCCTTACAGCCTCAGTAAGCTGTCCACCCTCTTCATGACCGACATAACTGAAAAGAACAAAACAGAAAAACATCAGCTCAGCAAGCAACTTTTATTAGTCGAAAAAAAGCCTTTCATGCTTCACAGTAGCTGGAAGAATAGTGAAGTGCATAAAACTCGACTTACCCAGGTGGAGCACCAATAAGGCGTGCAACAGAATGCTGCTCCATGTACTCAGACATATCAATCCGGACCAGGAGGTTCTCATCATCAAAAAGCTGTTCAGCAAGGGCCTTAGCCAGCTCAGTTTTACCAACTCCAGTTGGTCCCAAGAAGAGGAATGACCCAGTAGGCTGTTGCGGCCGACCAAGACCAGCCCTGGATCTCAACACAGCTTCTGCTACAGCCTCTACAGCTTGGTCTTGTCCCACAACCCTCTTGTGTAGCCTATCCGCAAGGCCAACAAGCCTCTCTTTATCATTTTGTCCAAGCCGAGTAACAGGGATTCCAGTCCATCGACTGACAACTTCTGCAATCTGGTCTGGTCCAACTGTCTCAGTCAGCATCATGTTCTCTTCGGATACACTTTCAAGCTTTGCAATAGTGGCTTCTATTTCAGGTAAAGAGCCATACTTCATGTCAGCAACCCTTGCCAAATCAGATCTCCTCTCTGCCTCTTGAATATCAAATAACAGTTTTTCCCTCTTCTGTTTAAGTCTCCTAATTTCATCAATCCTTTGTTTTTCCTTCTTATATTTCATCATTAAAGGTTGTAGCTTATCCCTCAGGTCATCCAGTTCTTGCTTAACCTGATATTAATGCAATTGGTCAGAGTGATAACATAGGAAATTATTGGCTATTCATTATTAATAACTAGATCTAGTACTTACTTCAGCCAGGCGTGCTTTGCTAGCTTTGTCCTTCTCTTTTTCGAGAGCATGGAGTTCAACTTCCAATTGGATCCTCTTCCTCTCGAGGTTATCAATTTCTTCAGGCTGGCTGTCAAGTTGAACCCTAACATTCGCACAGGCTTCATCAACCAGGTCAATGGCCTTGTCTGGAAGATGGCGACCTAAGCAGAAGCAATATGCATCAGCTACAATTCTATTCACACATAAGAACATCAAGCAGAAGCAATTTCCGTCCTATTTACCTGTAATATAACGAGCAGAAAGCTGAGCCGCCATCACAAGGGCTCTATCTTGGATTCTAACACCATGATGACCTTCATACTTCTCTTTCAGACCTCGAAGAATGCTGATGGTATCAGCCACACTAGGCTCAGCAACATAAACTTGCTGAAACCTCCTCTCAAATGCTGCATCCTTCTCCACATACTTCCTATACTCTTCCAATGTTGTTGCACCAATGCACCTCAATTGACCCCTAGCGAGCATAGGCTTCAACAGGTTTGCTGCATCCATAGAACCTTCAGTTTTTCCAGCACCAAGGACAAGGTGGATTTCATCTATGAACAAAATCACTTTGCCATCAGCGTCTTCCACTTCCTTTAAAACTGCCTTCAGCCTTTCCTCAAACTCTCCTCTGTATTTGGCTCCAGCAACCAAGGCACCCATGTCCAAGGCTATAAGCCTCACGTCTTCAAGATTGCTAGGAACATCACCTCTGACAATTCTTTGAGCCAAGCCCTCTACTACAGCTGTTTTTCCTACACCAGGCTCACCAATGAGAACAGGGTTATTTTTTGTCCTCCTTGACAATATTCTTATTACGCGTCTGATCTCCTCATCTCTCCCAATAACTGGATCAAGCTTCCCTGCTTGCTCAACTAGGTCTACACCATATGTCTTTAGAGCCTGAAATGTAGTGTCACCAGTAGCACTTTCGACCTTTTTCCTTCTTTACCTCTGAGTTTCTCAACCTCAGATTTGACTCTGGAACTGCTGACACCAGCTTCCTTAAATAAATCTCCAATCTGAGAGTCTTCAAGCAAGCCTAAAATCAACTGATCAATCGCAAGATGGGTGTCCCCACGAGTTTTCTGTGCAGATTGCGCCCTTCTAATCACCTTCACCAAATTATTATTTGCTGGAATGTTATCAGGCGCAGGAGATTGACAAGGCAGTTTCTTCAAGGCCTGTTTAATAACCCTTTCCACAGAATTTGCCGCCTCTTCACCACCTACATTTGCTATTGCTTGTCTGAAAATGCCATTAACATCAGAAATCAATGCAACAGCAACATGTAGAGGAGTGATTTGCACATGCCCAGCGTCAGATGCAAGTTCATGCGCAGCAGCAAGAGCCTCATTTGTCTTGTGGGTGAACTTCTCAGGATTCATTTTATCTCACTTCCTGCAACAACAGATTATATTCAACACACAAGAACACCATAACATTCCCATTCTCATTAAATTTCCACAAGATTCGCAACCAATCATAGAAAACGGAAATCTCCAGTTCTGCAACTATCACCTAAGATGTCATCACTTATTCCGTTCTACCACCACCGCCACCGATCACAAGTCAAATTCAAATTCGCTAACGGAAATGACTGAACAAATATCCACACCGAACGACTAAAACAAACAAAGCGAGTAAAAATTGATCGTAACTGTACCTGGAAACTGGAGTATCGAAACGTACCTTAACAGCGGAAAATTGAGGTTTGAAGTCGACGGTGATTTGATTGTCAAGCGCGTGAGATGAGTCGCGGTTGTTGTTGTTATTGTAGGGTTTCTTGTTTTCGATTTGTTGAAAGAACGATTTGGAATCGGTGTAATGAAGAGGTTGGTTTTATCAAGAATGAGAGACGCTTCCGGAAGATGCGAGCGAAAGCTGGTGAACATCGAAATGGAGAATGTGCTAGAATTTACCAGAAACATTATTTATAGGTTCCATTAAATTGACACGTGGAGTAATGTGGCTCAATATAACCGTACAGCGACGTCGTGTCAAGCTTATAGCATGTGTTATACCCGTTTCCGTCTTGTTCGAATTTTATTAACGCTAGTAATTTAATTTGTATACTTTAAAATATGATGATTGGTGAAGGAAGATATCAATTTATTGTAAGATAATTATGTATTTATTTGATTAATTTGACGTGTAAGATAATAAATTTTTGATTGAAATTGGTGTCAATTTGAAAAAAATACATGATTTTTTAACTTTAATAATTGTTGAATTATTAGTAATCGGTCGCTTAAATTAGGTCATATTGTCTTACATAAAACTATATGAACTTGTTGAACCAATTCCTAGAAAAAGTTTGTCTAAATGGACATATATGTGATAATACAACCAAAATACGTGATTGCAATCGTTATTTTTATTAATGCAAAAGTTAATTGATAATCGCCTGTATATTTTACAAATAATTTGTCAAATTTTAATCACAAACTAACTTAAATCGTAACAGTAAAATCAATCAAATACTAAGACCTTCTATCTAACATTAAACTTTATTATAATATATTTTAAATTAATAAATTAATTATGATAATTAATTATTGAAATAAGTAGAGTTATTTTGGAAAGTTAAAGTGTTTTCAAAAGTATGGATTTCAATTACGACTTATGCAGATGCACTAATAAGGATTCAAAAAATCTAGATTATGACTAATACAGAAGAGGCCTACTCTCTCCGTCCCATAATTTATGTCCCATTTGATTCTTTGCACGGTTTTTTAGAAATGAAAGAAAAAATAATTAAAATAGATAGTTGTGTGGTAAGGAAAGAGAAAAAAAGTAATTTAATAAATAATAAGTGATGAAAAAGAAGAGAGAAGATAAATATGTAGTGGAAAATTAAAGAAACATGTTTATTTATGGTAAGATTTAGAAATGATAAGATTTAGAAATGAGAAGATGATTTTGGGACACCCAAAAAGAAAATGAGACATTAATAATGGGACGGAGGGAGTAACTACCAAGCCTAAACCTCAAGTTCAATATGAACTTACAAATATATCAAATAGATCCACATCAACCTTAACTGATTTTACACACCAAACATAGAATTTGGTTTATGGGACTCTCGATTTGCATCTGAGCTAATGTAACCTTAATATTGAGTTTCAAAGCTCACGGTAGTATGAGATGCAATAGATAATTAAAAATAGTGCAGATCGTCTGTTGCCCAGAGGCATTGCAATACAATAAAGAGTACCAATAGTGAGGTAGTGACAAGGATGCGATTTATTTTCCCTGGTTTATTCAGAGCTAGTAGAAATACGTGAGATCAGGAGCATTAGGCCGCAGTTTCCAGTAGCTGCTTCACCTTAGTGATATAATCACCCATTGCCTCTTCCTTGGATTTGCCTGTTATCAAACAAAAAAGTACACAAAACAGCTTAGACAGTAGTAGTTAAGTAAATTGATGGTCGATTTTTTATCACTATGCGGAAAGTGAAATTTACCCTCAACAGCTTTCCAGGCGTCCCACTTAGCTCTGTCCTTCATGTTGAACATACCAGGACGGCCTGAATTTAAAGCAGATTTATTAATAATCATGGAAAATGCAAATAAAGATCATAATTAGTAACGTAAGGGGTTGAAAAATACTGACTGGTGTTCACGTCCCCGATAGTAGCTTGCTTGAACAGCCCATATAGAATGAGCTTGTTTTCATTAGATGTGCTCTCGGGTAAGGTCTTGGCTTTCTCAGCGTGCTCCTCAAATTCTTCCTGCAAGGACCCAAAAAATAATTAATAATATGACAAAACCTAACAAGTCATATATTGGACAAAATATTTCAACCCACAACGAGCAAACTCGATCAATTCTATACTTAAACATTTCGGACAACATACAATGTTAGACAAGGGAATAGGGCAATGGACTACCAACCGCTATGATTAAGAAAAAACACTAAACAACAGCATACATCAATTTCAGCAGAACATACACATAACAAGGCTAATTCCGAACCACATACGAAAATAAATGACAATGATAAGTCCTTCGAAAAGCAATCCATCAAAAATCTCAACACTTTTTGAATAAGCCTTAAACTCGAGTCATTGCTTTATTGTGAATGCTAGAAAATTAAACTAAATCTGATCTGATAATTTTCAACAGCTAAATAAACAACTATGAAATAAATTACAGAGAAAAGAAACAATAAACTGATAAATTGAAGAAAACCCAATTGGGATCTGTACCTGCAAACCCATGATCGTGAATGGTTGTTTCGGATTGGGGACGGAAAGATGGATGGATGGATGATTCAGTCGATATGATCGAGGCTTAAATTGATTGGAAAAAAAGATGCTGAAAAGGAATATATTCTAAATCGGAGTATAAAGATAAAGATGACAAGTAGCTGGAGCATTTTCACATTACATTGGGCTTCCGGGATTATAAGCCTATTGGGCCGAACTGGACTGTTCCCCGAGTAATCAATAAGCATAAAGATCAAATCAACCAATTTAATCACCCGTGACAGCTAAATAAATTATGTGGATTCATATTTTTTTTGTTGAAATAGTGAATTTCATTTTTCATTTGTTGATATCATTTTATTAATTTAAAAAATTATGTCAACACATTAATGATACATGTGAATTGTACATATTTTATTCGTGACAGTACAATTGACGTGATTCAATCTCAACCTAACATACTTTTAATTTATTGTACATGTCAAACTCAATCGTTCGAATTTTTACAAATCGCAGGACAAAATTTATTAAAAAATTAATCTAATCTCACATAGTGACAACGATTACATCCTTCGGTCCGACAAAAACTTGACTTTCCTTGGAGTTAACCCATCCAGCCAAAATTACAATAAATAATTACATGAAACGACATAACATCAGTCTCACACCTAAGCATCTTCAATCCACTCTCCGTATCCATCTTCACAGCTCGCGTCGGCACGACCATCTCCAGCTCCCCACAACCCTTTTCGCCGATCTATCTCAAACAATTAAAGGTACAAACTTCCGGTCTAACGAGATTCCTAATTCTGCAACAATGTGCTGATTCACTTACTGGATGTGTTTGTTTTGGTTTAATGTTAGCTTGTTTTTGCTAAAGTTTGTACTTTTTCATGGATCTGTGGGCTCAAAATCAGATCTGGGGTTTCATCTTCTCAATCATGTTGATTCATTTCTTACAAAGATTAGAAAATTTCATCATTTTTCTCCAAGAATTGCCTGTTGTTTGATTTAGGTAAATGGTTACTGATCACATTAACAAATAGATTTCAATGGTCCAAGAAATGTGGGAAAATGTTGATGTCTGTGATTGCTATCTGAGTCTAATAGTTTCATGAATGGAGGTAGATCCATTATATTGCGCTCTATTATGGCCATGAAAGCGCAATGGTAAGGTAGTTGTGATGTGCTTTGATTTGTCCCCAGCATTATTAATTAGGAAAACATAGAAGGCAATTGTATATTCCACTGATAGTGGTGGTTGTTACATTCATGTCCTAAAGGTTTACTCTTGTTTTTCAAAGGGTTTCGGCTAGTGGGAGGTTTTTTTTCATTGATGTAGTTATAGGTCACTCCAAATTCATCATTTTAAGCTCCTATTCTACAACCATCCAATTTTTCTTCAGCGATGGTGTCACACTTTACATCGATCTAATCAACATCTTTTCTTATCTTGATTTTTAAAGTAACATCTTCATTTATCTTTGTTCCTTTTACTTTTTTTCTTTTACTTCATATATTATCCCATGATTTCGTTTTGGGTGATTACTCATGAGATCTGATAATTTAGATATTTTTAGGGAGCCCTGGCTTGTTAATTGTCAATATCTCGACTTGTATTCAGACAATTGCTTTTTCAAAAGCTGGGGGATGTTGTAATGACTTCGCACTCTAACATGCCTTATTTTGTTTCAGCCAACCGTAGTCAAGTGTCTCTACAACGATGAGGCAGAAAGATGGGAAACTGGGTTCCAAACAAGACAAGAATTTAGGAGTCATTCCCTTGACTGTAATGTTTTTTGCGCTATGCGGTTTCTCATTCTATCTCGGTGGAATTTTCTGTTCAGAGAAGAGCAATTTCGAAGCTTCAGATGGAGTCAAAGCAGTGCAATCATCTGAAGATTCACTTTCCGCTCCTCTTCAAATCAAACCCGTCACTTTCAACGAGTGCAGCAGTAGTTTTCAAGACTATACTCCATGCACTGATCCAAGGGTATGCGTTACTCATCTCGTGTTTCAAGTTAATTCTGAATGTTATGAATGACATGATGCAATATCCTGAAATCTGAATGAAGTGTGTGACTTTATAGAGATGGAAGAAATATGGTCGGCATCGTCTCACTCTTTTCGAGAGGCATTGTCCTCCACCTTCAGAAAGGAAAGTATGTCTTGTTCCACCTCCGGACGGTTACAAGCCACCCATTAGATGGCCTAAGAGTAGGGATCAATGTTGGTACAGGTAATTTTTACATTTAATATGATGGTCTCTTTCTGTATTTTAATAAGTACGTTCTCGTTTAGCGCGGCTATTGAGAATATTCGTTGTAGGAATGTACCTTATGAGTGGATTAACAAACAAAAGTCGAACCAGCATTGGTTGCAAAAAGAAGGTGATAAGTTCCTTTTTCCTGGTGGAGGTACAATGTTTCCTAATGGAGTAGGTGCTTATGTTGAATTGATGCAAGATCTGATACCAGAAATGAAAGATGGAACTGTTCGAACTGCCATCGATACTGGTTGCGGGGTACGCATCTTTAAGTGCTTATTTTAAGGAATTTTTGAAATTTTCTTTTGCAGTTTTAATTGATGCTCAAATTTTGCTTCACTCGTTTCGTTACCTAAATGGTGTTTCCGTGCATACAATTTCATTGGTGCAGGTTGCCAGTTGGGGAGGTGATCTTCTTGATCGAGGTATTCTGACAGTTTCTCTTGCTCCGAGAGATAATCATGAAGCCCAGGTCCAGTTCGCTCTAGAACGGGGAATTCCTGCAATACTGGGCATCATTTCTACGCAGAGGCTTCCCTTTCCATCAAACTCATTTGATATGGCTCATTGCTCCAGATGCCTGATTCCGTGGACCGAATTTGGTATTTCTTTTCTTATTGCTTGAAATTTCACTTTTGGAAAAAATTTCTGTTTATGCGGTGAAAGGATGAGCTTTTTTCTGTATTATTCATTTTTCATGACCTTGACTACTGTTTTTGCAGGCGGACTTTACCTTTTAGAAATCAACCGCATTCTACGTCCAGGAGGCTTCTGGGTTCTCTCTGGCCCGCCAGTTAACTATGAGCACAGATGGAGAGGGTGGAACACAACAATAGAAGAGCAGCGGTCAGATTATGAGAAACTTCAAGATCTACTCTCCTCTATGTGTTTTGAATTGTACAAGCAAAAAGATGACATTGCTGTATGGCGAAAGACTTCAGATCATAGTTGCTATGAAAGTAAATTTTCTGATCCAGATGTTAACCCACCAAAGTGTGATGACAGCGTGGAACCTGATGCAGCATGGTACACTCCCTTGCGCCCTTGCGTTGTTGTTCCGGCATCAAAATACACAAAAATAGCTCTGGATTCGATACCAAAATGGCCCGAGAGACTGCATGCAACACCTGAGCGTGTTACAGTGGTTCATAACGGAAATGCCAACGCTTTTAAGCACGATGATGCCAAATGGAAGGGTCGGGTTAAACACTACAAAAAGCTGCTCCCTGCTCTTGGGACTGAAGAGATTAGAAATGTGATGGACATGAACACTGTTTACGGAGGTTTTGCATCAGCTTTGATCCAAGATCCCTTATGGGTTATGAATGTGGTATCCTCTTATGGCACCAACTCGTTGCCTGTCGTTTATGACAGAGGCCTCATTGGTGTCTATCATGACTGGTAATTTTTAGCACACATCACCAACAACATTTGCTGCCGTCTTTTTCTTATGATTATTCATATTTTTCATGTTGCTTCTTTGTTAGGTGCGAGGCTTTCTCAACGTATCCACGAACATATGATCTCCTTCATCTTGATGGTCTTTTCACGGCTGAAAGCCAGAGGTATCGCCTTTTAGCTTTCTCTTGTTATATTTGCATTGTGACAAGTTATGTCAATAATATCAGCATCAATTCGAAATGAATCGATATCACAACCCCTTCGTTTTATCCAATTTAGGTCAGCTAAAAAGCGGCCAAGAATAATATGCAATGATTTTACCAATTGATAGGTTCCTTTGTCAGATTGAAGCATTTTGGTAATTATAGTATCTAAGATTTTTTTCTCCGTGTATTTGCAGATGTGATATGAAATACGTCCTTTTGGAAATGGATAGAATCCTACGACCCAATGCATATGCAATCATCAGAGAGTCATACTACTTTGTGGATGCCATTACAACCATTTCCAAAGGAATGAAATGGAACTGCAGACAGGAAGACACCGAGTTTGGGGAAGAAAGTGAGAAAGTCCTTATCTGCCAGAAAAGCCTGTGGTACTCCTCTGATCAGTAGAACCTAAAACATGTTGGTGGCACACATTTCCGCCTTTTTTCAAACTGCAAATGCATCCGTCATTACATAGCTCGATATAGTTTACGGGCAGAGCATTGAGTTTTCAAGTTCCAAGAGCCGAGCCGAAACAGCAGTCAGTGTTGATCTGATTCAGTTAGCAAGTTATCGTCAAATAAGTCTATACCCTCTACGATAAGAGAAATATAAAGCTGTGGTTTTTGTAAATGCTCTCTAAGTTATAATCGCTCTCATATTTTCATGTAAAATTTGAAACTTATTAACATCTTTTTTGATGGACTCGTGAACTCTACTTTATAATTATCGATAGATTGCGTCGATATACAAAATTGCGTCAACATATTAATAAGACATATGATTTACACATATTTTGCACCTGATATAATATGCAATGATATGATATAATCTAAACGGTTGATTGAAATGTTATTATTTTTTGTAAATTATGTTACATCGCTTAAACTCAAAACGGAGTTGTAGTCGCCAAACATAAAATTTGGTTGCCTTGGAGTTTACTCATCTACTCATTTCTTTACCCAATTAATAAGTGGGATTGGTGGTACCACCATGAAGCCACATTATGCCACGTCAGCACTTCATAGGACCATACCCACCATCCCTATCAGTCCCCTCTTTCTCATTCTTGTCCTTCATCTCAAGTAATTTCATCCTCATCGTTTTACATGTGGTGTCAGACTCAGGCAGCAACCTTTTGAGCCGGTTCACTTTCCGGTTCATTCCACTTAAACCAAATTAAGTCGAACAAACCGGGCAAGTAAAGACAAAAAAACCGGGATATAACACTGAACCGGACCGGTCTGATACGGTCCGGTCGAGGAAACATTCCTTATTGACCAGTTGAATCCCGATTCGGCAAAACGAGTCACAATCTGGCAGACGATCCATCCAACGAATCGAATCCGAAGCTTAAACCAATCAATAGCTGATACCGTCCTTCGCCCACAAGTTCCCTTTTCGTCGTCGCTGATCTGAAGCTTTCTATCTTTCCGTTCCGGCGACACCGAGCGATAAATCTTAATCGGGTGGTTTCAATCTTACCTCTTTGCTTGTTTAAGGATCAGGAATTTGATTGGATTGAGTCAAGTTTGCATCTTTATTGGGGACGAACAAGGGTATGCTGGCTGGATTACAGGTTTGTGTTTGATTCTTTTTTTCACGATTTGGGTTTGAGTTTGGTAGAGACTTGTGATGGATCTGGATTTTGGGTTGATTTTGTGTTTAGGTTTGATTTTTGGAAATGGGGTTGAATTAGAGTTCATTTGATTTAATTTAGCTTTCACAGAATTGGGGTTCAGGTATTCTTCTGGGAAATTGAGATGGTGGATTGCATTAGAGGTTGTATAGGTGAGATGTGAATGTTGCTTTGAATGTAGGGCAAGTGAATGAGACTTTGAATAATTGAACGAGCAAGTTTTATGAGGACGCAAGCTTTAGTCTTGAGTTAGATGAATGTATTTGAATTCAATTGTACCTGGAAATAATGTGTGCATGCTTTCTTACGTGTGTAGAAAGTTATGGTGGTGTTTTATGTATTCAATTCTAGAGATGTTTCGTAATTTACTTTTGAGTTTGATTTTTTGTGAGTTACCTAAGCTTGAGGATAATGTATCAGGCTGCGCGGACTTCTGACGTTTGACCCGGTTTCTGATAGCATGGAGCAAATGCAATTATGGACCAACTGCAATCAATATTGGGTGTTTTCTCTCACTGAAGTCACTGATTGGCGATTCCTTGTTTCGTTTGTCAACTCTACTTAGTTTTCAGGACTCCTTTTAGATGATCAATTCAACTGGCCGTTTTGCCTGACATTGACACTGGATCAGTGGTGCTCCATATTAGTAAGTTGGTTTGGAATAATATTTTGTATTTGAGATTTGGTTAGATGATCACATCTAATTTCTATTTAGATTCAACGTGCTGTTGTAACTTTCCAGTGCGTTTGTGATGCCAAATCAAGCAATGTCTATAATTAACGGTATTCAACGGTAATTCACATCCCTATTCTTTTGTCCATATTTTTTGGTCCATGGTGTAATGGCTAAAATTTCATGCGCATTTTCTTGTGCAGATTCGGAGCCTGGCACTGACTGGAAAGAGTTCGTTACGTAGTTATTACCAATAATTCGTTGCATTGGAAAACATTTGGTTGGTTTAGAAGGTCTTCTATGCGTCCGTTGGTGCAAGTGAATTGATAGTTTTGGTGGAAGGTGTGCTACAATACTGAAGGAGCTTCGGTTGATTACTTAGTGTTTATGATTCAGGGAATTCCAACTTCTGTTTGAGTGGGCCTTTTTATTTGGAATGAGGATCTCTGCTGGTTGTCAAGCATTCTTTTTAGTTGGGTCATTTGGTTTTGATTGTGAACTGCGTGAAATCAACATACTCAGTGAATAAGGCTGTGAAGCTCCTCCGTCGGAAGAACATTGTCAAAGCTAGATTTCAGTTTTTATGGTGGATAAGTAGTAAAATACAATACTGGATTCCGCACCGTAGATAAAGCTCTACTTTTGTTTCAATAGCTATCTATTTGTTTCAGAATAAAAGACTACTTTCTGCATTTTCAAAATGGAAAGGTGTGTTCTTCTCAGCCGTAAAGTTTTTTGTAAGGCTTACTCCAATAGCTTAACGTTATCGGTGACATTTGAGTTCTTATAGGTACAAAATGATCAAGGAGGTGGGTGATGGAACTTTTGGTTGCGTATGGCGAGCATTAAATAAGGAGACTGGTGAAATTGTCAGTGGAATTATAGCATAGATTATTTTTTCCTCTTGTTTTCAGTGGGAAATCAGTAATTATGGTCACATCTAATTAAGCTCTTGGATTCTTTTCTACATGCAGGTTGCAATAAAGAAAATGAAGAAAACGTATTTATCGTGGGAAGAGTGCATTAATCTGAGGGAAGTAAAGGTGGTCAACATCTTCCTAACAATCAACTGCTCGGCATATCAAAACTGAGTATAATGCTTTATGATGATGTACAAATGAGTTTTTGTTTGATCTGCTTAAACTTTTTTCTTTGATGGCAGGCGCTACGCAAAATGAGTCATCCAAATATAGTGAAGCTTAAAGAGGTCATCCGGGAAAATGATGTATTGTACTTCGTTTTCGAGTACATGGTATGATAAATGCAGAATCCTCATTTAATAGTATTGTTCTCTATGACAAGCTTTTCAATATGTTGCCTGTAATTTTATATTTCAGGACTGCAATCTGTATCAGCTAATGAAAGGTAGAGGAAAGCTTTTCACAGAAGCTGAAGTTAAGAAATGGTGTTTTCAAGTGTTTCAAGGCCTTGCTTACATGCACAAGCGCGGATACTTCCACCGTGATCTTAAACCAGGTATTTTTCGTAGTATTTTATATAAAATAGTTAGATCACCAAGTTATTGTAGAAGAAATTAGTGTTCATTTATTTGGTCTTTCTTTCAATGCAGAAAACTTGCTTGTCACAAAAGATGTGCTAAAAGTTGCCGATCTTGGTCTTGCACGGGAGACAGCTTCTGGACCTCCATATACCGAGTACGTCTCAACACGTTGGTAGGTTTTCTTTACATTCAACACCCTTGCAAAGAAGGTTCAATTAACTTTGTGCAAAAAAATTCATTAACTTATTTTTCATGGCAGGTATCGAGCCCCGGAAGTCCTCCTTCAGTCACCTACTTATAGTTCTGCAGTCGGTGAGTTAGATATGCCAAATCACCTCGCCCTATTTTAGTTTCATAAAGGAACTAAAAATTCTGGAGACTAATGCGTGTGTTGCTTTGTGTTCAAATGCAAATTTTAGATATATGGGCTATGGGTGCTATCATGGCAGAACTCTTTACGCTGAAACCACTTTTCCCAGGAGCCAAGTAAGTATTCCAGCAGCAGCAACTGCTCTATTAATTTACTTTTGGGCTGTGAAATAGCATCACACTACTGTTAGAACATTCTTTATTATGCCTACCATCAGTGATATACGGATTTATCATCGTCTCAGTTGCTTATGCAAAGTGTTTAAATTTTTCGGTCTTTGTAGTGAAGCGGATGAGATCCACAAGATCTGCAGCGTGATAGGAAGTCCAGACTTAGATTCTTGGCCTGATGGACTCCAGCTAGCTAAGAGCATGAAATTTGAGTTCCCCGTGGTACGCTGTCTTAATTTGTCATATTAAACCGCATGATTGCCTTAATGATTTTTCTTATTCAAAATGCGTGTGGTTCGGAATGCAATTTTTGTTGTTTTATGCAGTGTGGCGCTGTTAATCTTTCTACAATTATACCTTGTGCAAGCAGAGAAGCCGTTAAATTTATTAAGGTATGATTATGTTTACAACGGTGGACCACGTTTTTAATGAAACTTATCCTGGCAATATTTCACGGAAAACCACTTTCCTTTGAAGCTCTTTCCTCCTATTTTTCATGTCCAATCAGGGTGTAAGTGTCTAAATGTTTTATGATTATAACTATATCTGATTACCAATATACTATGTAGTTACTTTGCGTTTGGGATCCATGTAAGAGACCTTCGGCTGCAGAGGCTCTTCAGCATCCTTTTTTCCAGGTAAAGATGCCGCATTATGAAACATCATACTTGTATATCTTTTCCAGGTGATCTTTTAGTCCCGCGATCATAAAAATGTTTCAATGTCCAACAGAGTTGTCATTACATCCCACCATCTTTACGCTCTAGAGTCCCTGTCGCAAGAACACCACCTGGTTTGTTTTTTCCTTGCGTATTATATAATTACTTTTTTCTTGACCCTTAACAATGTTAATGTGATCTACAGTTACAGCCGTGATAAAGGGAACTGCGGAGCAGAAGTCTAGTAAGAGACATTCCAGTGTCTCAAAATCTAGAAGCAATCTTACTGCTGTGAAGACGCAAGCTTCATTAAGCCCTGCATTGAATAAGCAAGGTGTGGATATTTCATTGGCTGCTACTCTCCAATTATATTTACTGGTCAATCTAGTCATGATGATGTGGATTGACATGTCTTCTTTTCAGGGGTACAACGTAAACTGGAGATGGAAAATCAAGTAAGTCTAGACCTTCAATGTTGTAGAGTTAGTTTTCTCATGCTGATTCTAAGTCAAGTTGTATGGTGCATCTTACTCATATTATATACGCTTCTGACATTTTCATTGTTGATTAAGTTACACTATTTGATATTTATGTTTCATTTTCACTCAAGTGTATGTTCACCTGGTTTTATTGCTTCATATTATAGGACTCAAATAAAAATGACAAGCTTGTGAAGAGCACTTCCAGACAGCCAAAGTTTCAACCTTCGGGCAAGAAACAGTGTTGGTAATTTCCTCTATGAACTTTTTGTAAAAGCTTGTGACCCCTTGCTGAATGAATACATACACAATCATTCTAATGATCTGCTTCTTAAATAGTCCACTGCTTTGGCTTGGTGCTCACGTCTCAAATTCTCCTGGATTTTCAGGCTCAATTTCACTAAGACGAAACAGCAGTACTGTTTCGGAAACTACAGAGAAGCTAAGAAGCGTCACCCTCAGCACTCCAAAAAAATACACGAAACAAGCACTCCCAGCTCCAATGAAAGCTGGAGGGTTCCATCGCTCAACCGACTCGCTCCTTGCACGCCCTAGAGATATTCAGCCACCAAGAGTTTACACCCGAAAAGTAGCCGGATGAAAACACCAATTTCTGATCAACATCCTAGAAGCGCTTAAAATCAACAAGCACTTTCCCAGGCACTGATAGCTGTCTTACTGTGCTTTCTGCTCTCCTGTATATTGGGACCTTTTTGCTAAGAGTCGCAGTGTGTTTTTGTGGTTTTCAAATAATTGAAAGTTTTAACGTCTATTTCTTAAGGCAGTATGTTATAAGTACACGTGTCTCAAGTCTCAACAAACAATTGCAAAATGACGAAACCGTTTTGCATTTAATTATTTATATTTGTGTGTCAATCAATCCCACAACACTAACCCTGATAATCCTCAAAATGACACCATACCACCAAACCAGCACCAAACTTAGAACAGTTAAACCTAACAAAGACCAACAAACACTAATAAACATTTAGACCCAACAAAACTACTCAATCAATGATCATTTGTATGGATGGAGTGGGAGGTTACAATGATGATGCGTGCTAATTCTGTCTTTAGCACAAAGCAAGGTCCTTAATTTCAACCTAATCCGACATTTCCATAAAGAAACAATTTTTTATAGTAATGTTAATGCATTCTCCTCTTCAATTTGGCGCTTTTTATAATTGAAGTTATCACAATTTTTTTACAATTAGTTAAAACTTGAATACATAAATTAAATTTAGTGAATTTTGTTGTTTATAACGGATAGAATGACTGTTTGATAAACTGATCATATTTTACAGTCTTACAAAAAGATATTCGTCCTTCCCAAATCCTCTCGAAACTTCTCTAAAATGAGCTTTTCTCTTCTAATAATTTGTACTAAACTATAATTGTTTAAGAAATTATTCAAGGAATTTGAATGTAAAATATTTCAACTCAACTAGAATTAAATCGGCTATATATATGTTGAAATAAACGGACAGAGCACTACGTATTCACTCAAGCAGCCTCAAAAAGAGCAGAGAAGTTGCACTAGTAAAAATGGTGCACTTCAAAGTCTTACTCAAGTTGCTTTTTCTTCTTTCCATTTTTTGCTTTGTTTCTGTACTCGGAGCTACAGTTCATTATCATCAACACCAACACGATCACCACCACCATCATGGAATTCCAGCTAGCAAACGAGGAGGTTCTAACAGACACCATTTTGCTAAGATGCAGGGGTTGCGTAGGGCATCGTCTCGGATGAACCACCATAGTTCTCATAGACCTCTTAAACATGATCTAGTTAATCCTGCAGCTCAGAAATCTTTTCAAGGATTGGATTTGGCAATTTAGTTTATGTGGGGTATTTTTATAGCGTCCAGATTCGTATATGAATCCATGGATGGTTAGAGGCAAATGTTATGCAATATGTTTTCATATGTATCTGTACAAGTGTTACCAAGGAAACCAAATTGAAACATTTTGGATAGAGTGAAAGATGGATCTACAACATTTTATTGGAATTTGTCTGATCTTGGAGCATCAAATTTTTACCCTTGGTTTGAATATGGAAAAATGAAAATAATATATATTGTAAGAATAAAATGAAGTATTTCATGAAAAAAATAGATGAACAGTTATCATATTCATAAAACTCATATATTCTTACTAACACTGATATCTCGAGGGTTTTGGACCCAAAAAAATCCGGACTTGTCTTGTTCGAGAGTATTTTGATAATTTTTATAAATTTACCAAAATACTTTCAAAATCAAAAAAATAATTGGCAAAAAACAAGGATAAAAAAACAAATCAACTTTGGGTACACATGAAACATAAATGTGTTTAAGAAAGCTCTTGATACTATCAGCATGTCACTAACAATATCAAACCATTTCATCACTTCCAAATTTTTTAATTTGAAAGACAAAAATCAAAAAGTTCATGATAGAGCAGGACTAATAATAAATTCATTACAAAAAATATATTATGCGTCATCCACTCGGTCTCTGATTTTAGAAACTTATAACTTTTTTTATAAAAAACTGAGACTCAAACCTTTACTGCCTTTATTCAGTCGCTTTGCCACCATTCAAATTACCTAATAAATTTCAAGCACTTGACAATTAATAGCAAGAAAAGCAGGATTACAGGAACATCATTAACTTGATACATATTTATAATCATCAATTTTATTTATATCTGAATTTTACAAGTACACTCACTTAATTTAGTAAAAAACATTTTTAATTTCAACCATTATATTAATTAAAATCAAAGTTTAGCATCAAGTTCATCCTGCTATTTATCTTTTAATCTTATCATATTTTGTATATAATTAATCCACTCCTGAAAGGAATATTATTGTCAAATGCAACATTGACCTAACCCCAATCTCCCGCATATTTTCTGTTGTCCCTCATTCATTGGAAAAATGTTCTCTGGTGGATCTTTTCATTGCCACGCCCTCGAGGACACGAGCCTAACTCATCGATTACTCGGCACACCAATGCGATGCATGCCGGACACGTGTCATGGATGATGACGCAAATACGTACCCCTCTTTGAGCTCATCTAGTTCACTTAATAAATCTCTTCTACTAAGACTTTGTAGAACAATTTTTGAAAAAGAGGAGCAAAGATGCATGCAGCAAAGGAGAAGATGAGTAACATGGCCAGCACGACCAAGGAGTAACTAAAGACAGGGACAGCAAAAGGGGAGGAGGCAGCCGAGATGGCGACCGCAAGGACTGGAGAAGAAAGAGCTATGGCTCATGAACATGAGAAAGCAAAAGAGGCACAAGCCAAGATGGAGTTGCATGAAGACAAAGCTCAACATGCTGGACACAAGCAAGATTCCAAGCTTACACACCACCTTAATCCGCTTCATACGCATGGAACGGCTGGTGGGGTGTCGCAGAATCCGGCCGGAGGGTACCCTCCGGGTTACATTCCTTAGTGTGTTTTTTTAGATACTTTAGGTTCAAATAATAAAAATGATGACTTCGGTCTATGTCTATGTCTGAGTTTCAGTTCTCGTTATTGTCAAGACGTGTAGTACTAATAAGGTTTGGTGCAAGGTAATGAGGTAGGGAACAAGTATTTCACAGTTCGAATGATACCCAACAGCTCAAAATTTAGTATTAAGATTAAGTTATTTTATTTTAACCCTATAATAAATAATTCATCAAAATTAATAATTATGATCATCTATGACACTTTATTTTAATGTGCAGTTAGCTAAATGAATTGGGTTGTCATTTGCAGCGTAATTTAAACATATACAATAAGGTTAATAGTCCGAACCATACATACAATATTGTGTTTTTTTGAAATCATACATAAATAATTTCTTCTCGAAAATTAATCTGTCATTAACTTTTTTTCTTAAGAATCACTAGCCGTTTTTTTCTTAAATCTTTTTTGCCATGAACCATCCATAAAACTTTGTTTTTTTCAAGTCATAATTCGCAAGTTAAATCGATAATTTTTATTTAATTTGTACAAAATAAATTATTCAAAAGTATCTAGAAAATAAATATTAAAATAAATTAGAATGTCGAATATCATTAGTTATTGAAAAAATAACTATTTAATTGTATGCGTCTTTTGATTTTGTTAAGTAAGTGTTTGACTGTGTCACGAATACTTTCAATGGCTACAAGTTGAAATGTCAGTTCTCTTGCTTTCTCCTCGCCGGGTGAGAATCCTAAAAAAATGTCTATTTTGCATGTAAGAGTGATGGATAATATAAAGTTATTATACATTTTAAAATTAGCCTTTGATTTTATGTATGATTTTGAACAATTAACCTCGTACTAAATGAAGTATTGGCTTCAAATAATATCCAAATCCAAATGAATCCATAAAAATCCGATACTCTCTCAAGAGTCTCTCGTACTGCTAGCTTCGTACAATTTGTAGGTCGAGAGTCGAGAGAGTGAGTGTGATTTGGTGGTTTGGGATTAATCCATTCCAAGAATCTGATGTTTCCATTTCCCAACATTGAATTCCATATCCGTAAAGCCTAAAGTCGGCACCTTTGGTGTGACCCAGATCGCCTAATGGACCCTAGGGACGATCCGTCGATTCACCACCAACCCCAACCGCCGCCGTTTTCCTGTTTGACTCTGGTATTGTCACTGTCACTCAACATCAGCAAAATCATATTGAGGTGAGCAGCTGGATCATCTCAGCTCATCTGGAACAGATTGGCTAATTTAGGCGCGACTTCATTTTTTGATTTGGAGATGAAGGATGAAGCTGCGTTGTTTTTCATTTTATTCTTTCTTTGTTAAAACGCAGCGTTTGCTGCTTGTATATAAAAACCTTTTCCTCCAAGAAATGAATACAGAAAAAGTGTTCAATAAATGCTCTGCAATTTGGCGTCGATCTAGGTCAGATTCCGTTTTCAATCGGAGCTCCGGCGAGCTTCGTTCACATGGTATCAGAGCCGATCTGCTACATCGGTAAGCTTTCTTGACCATTGATGCAATTATCTTGTGGAGAATAGTGTTTGTTTTCCTCTGAGTTTGAATCTATGGCGAATCTTGATGAAATCAATTTGAGTGGAAGAACACCTACTGGAAGCTTCTCTGGTGGAGGTCCGAGTACTGTGGTCGATCCGTATTATGTGAATACTGGAGATGTACACACAGGGATTTCAATTGTGAAGAAAGTATTGACAGGTAGAGAGAACTATGTTTCTTGGAGGAAGGCAATGGAAATTGCTTTATCTGCTAGGTCTCAACTTGGATTCATTAGAGGTGAATATCCAAGACCTGAGGACCCTGCGATGTTGGCTCGTTGGCAGAGATGTAATGATATCGTGATGTCCTGGTTGATTTGTTCTGTGTCAGAGAGTGTTGGAGAGCAGATCATGAGGGCAAAGGATGTCATGACTGCCTGGAATATACTCAAGATCCGATATGCTGGTTCGAATGTTGCAAGGAAGTCTGTACTGCAAACTGAGTTGAGTAATTGTGTGCAGGGAGATCTAGATGTGTCTAGTTACTTTGACAGATTGAATAAATACTGGGAAGAAGTGGACTCAATCAAGAAGGTCAGACCTTGTATGGAAACTGGTGTATGCAAATGTTGTGTAGAGGCTGAAGAGGAAATTCAAGAAGATCGAGTGGTGAAGTTTTTGTTGGGGCTAAATGATGTGTATGCAGTGGTGAGATCTAACATTTTTGCCATGAAACAAGTTCCTAACATAGACATTGTGTATGACTTGGTTTCTCAGGAAGAGTCTCAGCGAAAGGCAAATAGAGGAAATCTAGTTGAGTCTTCTGCAATGTATAGTAATACAAATAATCAAGGAAGCTATGGGAAGAACAGCAATAACTCAGACAAAGACAAATCAAAGATGGTTTGTTCTCATTGCAAGAAGACTGGTCATTTGAAGGAGAATTGTTACAAATTGATAGGGTATCCACCTGGGTTCAAGAACAACAAGAATGGCAATAAGCAGAAGTTTGAATCTGGGAACAAATTTTCAGCAAACAATGTTTCTAGTGATGCTCTGGTGATAGTAAGGGAGGTGTTCAACTTACAAGTGATCAGGTGAATCAGCTTCTGGCCTTGTTGAAAATTGGAAATACTGAACAGCAGCATACTTCTCAAGTTCAGATGGCAGGTACAATTCTTTCTTGTGCAGCTTTCATTGATAATGAATCTTGGGTAATTGACAGTGGGGCGACATGTCATTTTACTTACAATGCACAGTTATTAGATGATATTTGTGAGGTGAAGGATCAGTGTAATGTGAAGTTACCTGATGGAAATATTTTGAAAGTTAAACATAAAGGCACTTGTCGATTGAACAAGGATTTGGTGTTGTTGAATGTATTGTTAGTCCCAGAATTCAAGGTTAACTTGATTTCAGTAGACAGACTTATGGAGGACAATCAGTGTCATGTGCAGTTTACTAAATCAGCTTGTCTTGTACAGGACCATTCTCTCCGGATTCTCCTAAAGACTAGTGAACCCAAAGATGGTCTTTTCACTACAAGGAAGATTTTACAAGTTTGTTCACTTGCAGCTAAGAATTCTAGTAATGATTTTGATTTGTGGCACAATAGATTGGGACATGCTTCTGCTGATACAATTTCTTTGTTGTTAAAATCTCAGAATAAATTGGTGCGTGACCATGATCACAGCCTTGACTGTATGATTTGCCCTTTAGCTAAGCAATCGAAATTACCTTTTCCTGCTAGAAATTCTTTTACTACTGCTGCATTTGATTTAATACATGGTGATGTTTGGGGGCCTTTTCATGAGGAAACAATGTCAGGTGCTAGATACTTTTTAACCCTGGTGGATGATTTTTCTAGGGCAACTTGGACTTATTTGATGAATATAAGTTTGAAACTGCAAATTATGTTACTTTGTTCATTAAGATGATTGGTACACAGTTTGGAAAGCAAGTGAAGATTCTGCGCACTGATAATGGTGGGGAAGTTCTTTACAAAACAGTTGACTGATTTTCTTGGTTCTGTTGGGTGTATGCACCAGAGTTCTTGTCCTTACACGCCTCAGCAGAACGGTGTGGTTGAACGCAAACATCGGCATCTATTAGAGGTTGCTAGAGCTTTAATGCTGAAGTCTCATTTACCTAAGGTATTTTGGGGAGACAGTATACTGACAGCAACATATGTGATAAACAGATTGCCAACTGCTGTGTTATGTGGTAAATCTCCTTGGGAAATTTTGTTTCAACAGCCTCCATTGATTGACCATCTGAAGGTATTTGGCTGTTTGTGTTTTGTGAATTCTTTACCTCATCTGCGTGACAAATTTGATCCGAGGGCAATTTCTGGTATTTTTTTGGGATATCCTGCTGGACAGAAGGGTTATAAAGTCTACCTGATGGATACCAGAAAAATAGTGGTGAGCAGGAATGTAAAATTCTTTGAGCATATATTTCCGTTTGAGAGATCTCATAAGGGTGAACCAGATAATGTTTCTGGTGGCTTTATGCCTATTCCTCCTAAATCTTTTGATGATGAGAGGTATTCTGATTTTGGTCAATCTGGTGATAGTAGTTATGAAAATATTGTTGATGAAGTGCCTAATGCAGATTTCGAAAGCAGTATTATTTCTGACAATGTGCCCCCTGTGCAGCAAAATTCTTCAACAGAAAATGTTGATTCTGGTCCAGTTGAAGCTATTAGAAAATCAACTAGACAGTGTCAATCTCCAGTCTGGAAGAAGGATTATGTGTGTCACACAAGTACTAGTTCGCAGAATATTACTTCTCCTCATGGCATTACTAAGTTTGTCTGTTATACAAAATGTTCACCCAGTCATCAAAGGTTTGCACTCCAGATATCTTCAGTAAAGGAACCTGCAACTTTCAAACAGGCGAGTAAGAATCCACTTTGGATGGAAGCAATGCAGAAGGAAATTGATGCCCTAGAGTTGAATAACACATGGGTTATAACAGATTTGCCTTCGAACAAAACCCTGGTAGATTGTAAATGGGTTTATAAAGTGAAATTCTTATCTGATGGGAGCATTGAACGCTATAAAGCCAGGCTGGTGGCTCGAGGCTTTACTCAGGTTGAAGGTCTGGATTTTCATGAAACGTTCGCTCCAGTAGCTAAGATGACAACAGTAAGATGTCTTTTAGCTGTGGCTGCTGCTCGAAACTGGCCATTGTTCCAGCTCGATGTGAATAATGCTTTTTTGCATGGAGTTTTGGAAGAGGAGATTTATATGAAGTTGCCTCCAGGTTTTTACCAGACTGAGAAGGATCAAGGCAAGGTATGTAAATTGGTTAAAAGCTTGTATGGTTTAAAGCAGGCTTCGCGCCAATGGTTTGCCCATTTCAGCTCTGCCCTGATTCAATTTGGTTTTAAGAGGAGTTTAAATGACTACTCGCTTTTCACGCTGCAGAAGGGTTGTGATTTCATAGTTCTTTTGGTGTATGTGGACGATGTTATCTTAACAGGTACATCTGTCGAGTTGATTTCTGAAGTTAAAGCTTTTATTCATAGCAAATTTCAGATTAAGGATCTGGGTTATCTCAAATATTTTCTTGGTCTTGAAGTAGCTCGTTCTCAGGAAGGAATATTTTTAAACCAAAGGAAGTATGCATTGGAATTGCTTGAGGACGCAGGTTTTTTGGAGTGTAAACCTGCTAAGACTCCCATGGAGCAGAAACATAGACTGGGACTTTCAAAGGCTGCAGTTTTGGAAGATGTTCTATCATATCGACGTCTAGTTGGAAAATTGATCTACTTGACAATTACGCGACCAGATCTGGCTTATCCTGTACATATATTAAGTCAGTTCATGAATTGTCCTACATTGGAGCATCTACAAGCTGCACACAGAGTTTTGAGATACATAAAGTCTGCACCAGCGCAGGGAATTTTCTTCTCTGCCAATACAGATCTTCAGTTACAGGCCTTTTGTGATGCTGATTGGGCAGCCTGCCCAGTGACAAGACGCTCCATTTCAGGCTTTTGCATTCTTTTGGGATCTGCTGCAATCTCATGGAAATCAAAGAAGCAACATGTTGTTTCAAGGTCGTCTGCTGAATCGGAATATCGCTCAATGGCATCTACATGCTGTGAGCTTGTCTGGTTGGCAAGATTGCTAGCTGACCTGCAAGTTCCTGTATCTTTGCCAATTTCTTTGGTGTGTGACAACAAGGCTGCGATTTATATTGCTCATAATCCGGTATTTCATGAACGGAAGCATGTTGAAATGGACTGTCATCTTATACGTTCTCATGTCACGTCAGGTTTTGTGTCTCCAACTCATGTACATACGTCAGAACAGCCGGCCGATTTGCTCACAAAGCCATTGCCCCGTGAGCAGCTGGATCATCTCAGCTCCAAGCTGGGAGTTTCGAACTTCCTACACTCCGCAGCTTGAAGGGGGTATTGAGGTGAGCAGCTGGATCATCTCAGCTCATCTGGAACAGATTGGCTAATTTAGGCGCGACTTCATTTTTTGATTTGGAGATGAAGGATGAAGCTGCGTTGTTTTTCATTTTATTCTTTCTTTGTTAAAACGCAGCGTTTGCTGCTTGTATATAAAAACCTTTTCCTCCAAGAAATGAATACAGAAAAAGTGTTCAATAAATGCTCTGCAATTTGGCGTCGATCTAGGTCAGATTCCGTTTTCAATCGGAGCTCCGGCGAGCTTCGTTCACAAATCAACAGCCGCAACCTCAATTTCAGCAGCGGAGCGGGTCGCCCGGCCTCATGGGTCAAGGAAGAAGCAATTGGATGCCGTTGGTGAGTAAAGTTTTGATTTTTGTGAATTTGGTGCTTATTTGTTTTGTGGAATTGAGTTTTTTGGTATAGTTATTTTCATTCTTGGTTAGTAGAAGCCAGTGCAGTGAGTGGAGCAGGATTCACAATGCATATGCTCATCGTTCTCGCCGGAGAGGTATAGAAACCTCTTTTGTTATTTGCATGCCCGGTCTAATTTGTGTGTATGTTTTGAGTGGTAACAGTTTTTACTCATTGTTTTATTTTGTACATTGAACTGTAACGATTTTTAATAACATTTTTGTAAAACCTTGACCATTTAACTTTTTGTATGTGAATTCATTGTTGCTCATGTTGTTAGCATAGCATGCATCATTTTTATGCTCTAAATATGGGTGAAAAGAAGTTTTGACTTTTGAGTTATCTACCAGGTTATATAATATGTAATGAATGCAACGATAAAGATGTTTTATGACATAGTTTTCAACGTTAGAATCCATATTTTTGGTGATACGATATTTGAAGTCTATATGTAATAGGTGATTGTTAAATGTTTTTCTTTGTTTGCTGCAGATAATAGTGGTAAAGCTAGTTGAACTGCCTCATCGAACGATATGTGTTTGTTCTTCTAATGGTATGGTTAACAATGTAACTCTTCGACAAGTAACAAGTGGCACTCTTTATCATGAGTTATGAATAATATATAGATTTTTTTTGCACATTTTGAGGTGCATTTTATGTATTTAGCTGAGGATGTCGGGACAACTATTGTATTAAAGAAATTCTTTTTGCAAATTGTGGCCTGATACCTTAGCTAATACCATTTATATGACAAATTTTGTCCGTCGTCAAGTTCAAAAGAAGGCCAATGGATTTGTTTCTGGTATGGATACAATCTGGAAAATAATTTAAGGCTTGCTGTATTTTTTGTCGTTCTTTCGAATTGTGAATTAGAATATAATATAAGAATATATTTTGACAAATGAACCCTTTCCTTTAAATGCTATTTTAAGTAGTTAACCAAGGCAATATATCATATCTAAATATCTGGACTATTATTTTGACATTTGTATCCTTAAGTTTAGCCTGTGTACATTATGAAGTATGTTAGGCCGTTGGTAAGGTTCTTGGAGTTTGCAGCATTGGTGGTATGAATTAAAGAATTACCAATCAAATATAGACTCTTTTATCTGGGTATTTCTTATGGCCAGTGTCACGCTTCTCTTCTTCAAGTTATGTTTATCTTGCACGCAACTTATTGTCTCGATTGGTTTATGTATTTGAAATTTGAATGCAGAGCTTGAGACGAAAGAAATGTATGTGGTCATGTAATTCATTCAAGCTTCTATGAGATGTCATTTTTTTTATTTAGTCAGCCTAAGTGATCTGATGAGCAATGACCACCCATCTTTTCATCTCATTCCTCATAAACTTTGCAGGGCCAGTCCGAAGATTGTTTCAATGTCAGGATCCTTTTGTCATGTCAGTAGTGATGGGAGTCAGGACAATACTCTTAGCCTGATTATTAATTTGGCTGGGCTTGATGGCAGGCTCGTCGGGGATGGTGTTACTAGAGAGCTGGTTGCAGCCACATCTATGCAGGTACCCAATTTAAACAAAACTAACTGGTTAACAGAATGGAAGCACTTGATAAATATATCAATAATCTGATTTTTTCATATGTTCGTCATTTGATCAATTTTGCGCATGCATTGCTGAGAGGAAACTATCAAACACATTGTCTGTCCCTGTCAAGTCGTTACTCCATGTCTCCATCCTCCCGCTCCTCACATATTAAGCTTTGGTGGATCAGCCTCACATAACAACTCTACTCAACGTGACGCTGCTGGTGATTCTGTTGATGATGACAGTGATGGTGATCATGGTCACCCTCAGAACCAAAATCCTATAATTTACAACTACGCGCAACAATGGACCGCATGAACAAGAGGATGGGTATGAACCCACACTACAAATTTGGGCGAAATTTCCGGCGCATAATTTCCGGCACATTTCCGGTATATTTCAATCAACATTCCATCGGTGTCTGACACGTCTCATTTAAGAATTTTTTTAATTTATATCGTTACTTTTCCATGACCCTTCCGGCGCATTTTCAGAAATTATAAAAGAAATATAATTTTATCTAAAATCGAAAAATGTTGAAATACAAATTTAGCGACCTCACGCATTCTATCCCTATCTGAATAAACCCTAAAAGCTCGCATCAATCGGAACCCTTTTCTCACTCTTTTCAATTTCCGAATTCGACCAGCAGTAGCGGCGGAGATGACGGCGGCTATCTTGCCAGATCTCGGAACTCAGATTTTGATTCCGGTTTGTGCTGTGGTTGGGATTCTGTTCGCGTTGTTTCAGTACACGGTGGTGGCGAAAGTGATGGTGTCGGCTGGTGATAAGTCAGTGTCTGGTGGTGGAAAGAATGGTTCTGCTACTAAGTAGTTGATTGAGGAAGAGGAAGTTGTTGATGGTCTTATTGTTGTTGCTAAGTGCGCTGAGATTCAAAGTGCCATCTCTGAAGGTAATTCAAAATCTTGATGATGATGTTTTAAGTTGTTGTGTTGTGTTGCGTTTGTATGTTTGGATTTGTTCAGATCTGATGGTGTTTCATTTGGAACCTTAAGTTTGAGTTTTGTTCTGCATAGGTTTCTTGAAGTAGGTAAATAGTGTTTTAAGGATGTCGGGGGTTTTTCATAAAGTGTTACTTTCCGTCTGTTCTTTATGATTCATGTAGTGGAGGTGTATGTGTTTGACTGTTCTAAACATACAGATGGAGATGATTTGTGTAATCCTGATCTGAGATTGAGAGGGCATGAGAAAGAGGGCTATGGATTGTCATGGATCCCATTAAAACAAGGGTTGGTGGTTAGTGGATCAAATGATAAGAGAATTTGTTTGTGGGATGTGTCTGCATCTCCTGAAAATGGGGTTCTTCAGCCGATGCATGTTTATGAGGTATTGGTTTATCCTATTTGTTAACGACTTTGTTTACTTGCAGTATGTTTGTGATTTGTTTGGCTTTACTTTACAGGCTCATGAAAATGTGGTGGAAGATGTGTCCTGGCATTCTAAGAATGAAATCTTTTTGGATCAGCAAGTGACGATTGCCGTTTAATGATTTGGGACCTGCGTACTATTAAACCCCAGCAGTCTGAACGGGAGGTAACTAGCCAATAGATGATAAGGCACAACAAATATTTAGTTTTTCAAATCTTGAAGTGTTTGTGCCTTTTTCTTGATATTATGCGTGATTGGATTTTGACTGTCAATGCTATCACAGGTCAATTATCTGTCATTCAATTCGTTCAATGAATGGATTCTGGCTACAGCATCTTCACACACTACAGTCGGTTTATATGATTTGCGCAAGCTCGCCAATCCATTGCATTTATTTGGCAGCCATTCGTACGCTCTTTGTTTCACAATTTCATTTGTTTTGTGACGCTCTCTCCGTTTCATTGATATATGTGAATTATCGCAACAAGTCATCATTGTTCAATCAAGGCTTAGGGTTTTCACTATCGTTTTCAGTTCCTTCTTTTTATTGCAATCAGTGGTTCACTGTGTTGTCTATCATGATATGTTGATTGGGACTTATGGCTATTTTCTTATTTATGATAACTTAAGCTACATTGCAGAGAGGAAGTTTTCCAAGTTGAATGGGATCCTAATCACGAGACAATCTTAGCGTCGTCCGCTGAATAGTGGCGGAACCAGGACGAAATATTCGCCGGGGCTCAAAAGCTTAGGACGGAGGATGGAATATTCGCCGGGGCTCAAATAATTTTTTTAGGGGAGGCTCAAATAATTTTTTTAGCTGGGGCTCTAATAATTTTTTCAGTCGGGGCTCAAATAATTACTTTACTCGGGGCTCCAAATCGAATTTTGATAAATTATACCTGGTAAAAAAAAAAAAAAATTTCCTCGCCGGGGCTCCAGCCCCCCTCCGCCCCCCCTAGTTCCGCCACTGCCGCTGATGATAGGAGATTAATGGTTTGGGACCTTAATAGGTACTCCATACGGCAGTCTTTGCTACTGTTCTTTTTTTGCATCATTGAGTAACCAATACTACAGTTAGGTTAGCACAGTATTACTATGGACTTCCTGTCCTGCAAAGTCATTTTTTGAACTTGAGTAGGATTGGGGAAGAGCAAATGGAAGGGGAGGCTGATGATGGTCCTCTAGAGCTTCTGTGATGCATATATAATTTGCATTGACTCAATCACTCAAGTATAGTAACATTTATTCCGTTTGTTCTGTAGTTGAAAACATTTTCTTTAACTGTCATGCACAAGTTTTTGTTCAGCCAGTATGTGAAACCTTTTTTTATTGCCGATCTCTACTATTTCCGGAGAGCTAGTTAGCAGTTGCTTTCTTAATCTTGTTCAGCCAGTATGTGAAACCTTTTTTTATTTTACTTGTAGGGTCTTCTGTGTTTGGTCAGAAACCTGCATTTGGAGGATTTGGGACTACCCCCACTCAGTCTAGTCCGTTTGGATTTCAAGCCAGTCAACCAGCATTTGGAAGCAGTGCCTTTGGATCCAACACTTTTGGTGCCCCTAGTCAACCTGCCTTTGGTGCATCCAGTGATGCGGTTTGTAATCTTTTTTGTAATGAAACAATGCGGTCTTTATTTTTTTGGGTAATGAAACAATGCGGTTTGTATTGCTTGATAATGAAAATGGTGTTCTATTTTTTATGGTAATGCAGTCTTATTTATTCGTATTTTTAATTTTTAAAAATAATAAATGTGAAATAATAAATTCAGAAATAATAAAATTAATTAAACTTTTCCGGCACATTACCATTACATTTCCATTATATAAATATTTTCGGTACATTACCATTATATTTCCATTATACAAATATTTCCGGCACATTACCATTACATTTCCATTATACAAATATTTCCGGCATATTACCATTATATTTCCATTATACACATTTTTCCGGCACATTTCCATCCCATTTCCATTATTTTAGTATTTTCCGGCGCATTTCTATTACATTTCCAGCACATGTCCATCGAACAATAAACAACAAAGCAATAATATATGTTTCCATATATTTTCCATCACATTTCCGGTGACTTTTTTTTGTTGCTGGAAATGCGCTGGAAATGTAATGGAAACTTCCGGCGCATTTCCATCATTTTTCCACCTCCTGTCAGTTTCCGGCGGGGTTTTTTCCGGCACACGTTTCCGGCGCGTCTTCCGGCACTGTTCCATTATTTTACCATTATATTTCCGGTGACTTTTAGGCGCCGGAAATTTTGCTTAATTTTGTAGTGCCACCAGCTAACTCTTGGCTGACCCCAGTTTGCGTCGAGCAATGCACACCCTTAAATCACTGGATTGGACTTGCGTCGAGCAATATGTTGTAGGATTCTTAGATGTAAACAAAGAAATATTCATGCTGTGTTTCTAGGATTCTTGAACTCCATAACATGTTATTTGAAAATATCAAATTTTCTTCGGACGATATGAAACCTAAAACGGGGGTTTGTACTGTCGCTATAATTGCATTTGAATTTTGGATCGAATAAAATATAAGTGGTCTGATTCTAAACTCTAAGAGTTTCCTATTTTCAGTTAGCTAAAGTTACTAATCTAGTTAGACTGCTAGAGATAACATCTCTTGAATGATTGATTTAACTGAGTTTCATACTAAGGTAATGAAAACCTAAATGAAACAAAAAAGGAAGTACTTAGTAGTATGATGATCTGCTTGCTAGTGGCATCAACTTAATTTGTAATTATAAGATCAAACGCAGTCTCCGGCTCACAAACATCAAAAGACCAGTAGTTGATATGCTGCACACTAGAAAGGAAGGAAATGCCCTAATAGAACACAAACAATCAGTTTAAGAGGCTAGCTTTAGAAAAATGGTATGAAGTAGAATAGAAAGAACAAAAACACTTGTAATAAATAAATACATTAACACAACCAAATCTAAAAATAAAGTCTAGAAAGGAAGAGAATACATAAATTCACAAACATTAACACAATTAAGGTAAACGAACAGGATGAGAACAAGAATCAAGCAGCAAATGATGTTTTTGATGATACAGGATATAATAACTAGAGAGAGCTCAACAAGTGCTCACCATGTGTTCATTTTCGATTTCCAACTAATGCCCTTTAGAGGCCAATGATCCGTGGTAGTTAGTTCCTTCCAGATTCCATCAACTAAAAGACTTATTTTAAAACTGAGGCCTGACTCCTGATGAGTTCCCTGAGCCCCACCCATCACCGCCCATCTGCGCATTGTTCCCCATCCCCAACGGCAAATTAAAGAACGGCAACCCTCCAGTGCTTGGATCAGGAAACCCTTGTCCATTTCCATTTCCTCCTTCTAAAGAGGATGCGGTTGTTGGTGGCTCTATCATCTCCTCTTGCTCATCCAAAGGCAGCCTCTCATATGCTACATTTGTGAAGGACGCTGCAATGACAATCACTGGCCCAGCTGCAATCAGCTCCCCCACCACTTCCACCCACTACCTGACCTTGTCCTCCAGCTAAAAAGATAGTCAGACTAGTTGCTCCTGGTGGAGCTGGAGGTGGAAGAAAGGATCCAGCCAGCGAGAGAATCTCAAACCTACCACGTAATGTCACCATTGATCCTGGCGCTGTGGGCTGGCGGAGCGTGACGTTTGTCACCACCCCACTCCCACTCATTACGCAAATCCCACGCTGTCTTCGCCGCGCATAGGTCGCTACACAATCAAACAGATCACACCCATTTCCCACTTCAAGAATATGAGCCCTTAGGGTATTAGCACTCTCTCTAGTAATAATCACTGGTGGCTTAGGTTTATTCTTCGATCCAGCTGGCCTACCCCGCGGACGGCGAGCCACTATATCACTTTGATTTATATTATTCTGAGCCACAAGATCAAGTCCATTAATATTACCTTGACCTGATTGATCATCATCTTCATAGCCACTGTTGTTGTCCCCTATATCCGAGAAAAGACGATTTGTTTCTCTTAGAGCATGTTCCGGATCCTCAGATTGGTGTTGGTGATGTTGTAGATGGAGGTACCGAGAAGCAGTGGCTAAATCCAAACCGGCCATGTTTAAATCAAAAGAAAAGATGAGATTAAAAAACCAAGAAAAATAAGAAAATATAATTGTTTAAAAAGGTAAGATTAAAGAAGAGGAAAGGAGACAGTAGTGTATAAAATGATGATCAAGTATTGATCTTGTAATTTTATATAGTTCTCGTTGTGGAAATTTGTATAAGAAATTGTATGAACTGGGGATGTATAGATCGATGGGAGTGATGAGAGAAGTTAAAGAGAGAGATATGAAACCCTAGAAAATTAGTGGAATGTTGCATTAAAATAAAGCGGTCGGGTTGGGTACGGTGAAGAGTGAGACCGCTTCAAAACGCAGCGTTTTGGTGGCCTCGTGATGTTGTTTTTTTGTAGGAAGACTTCGATGTGTAGTTGGTATTTCCTTGTTGCTTTTTGTCGGGTATTTTTTTGAATTTTTTTCTAATGTGATGTGAAATGAAACATAAGTTTGGTTTAGGGAATACGATGCTAAAGTCAGGCGCACGTGTGAATTTGATGAGACATTGAATGTTGTTTTTTTTGGCTCATTTGTTACGTTATCAATTGGGATCTAATTTTATTGAGCATATCCACAATCAGACACTTGCAAGAAGAAAATTTTACAAGACCGTAAGATAAGATCACGATTACAAATAATTAAACAAACGTAATGTAAACGAACTCATTAAATCCAACCGTCCATTATTTTTCTAATTCAACCACTAAATTTACAACAAAAATAAGCCAGTCGGATTAATTGACTCTAAGCCTTGGTAATTGAGGCATCAATTGCGAATTATAACAAATAAAAGTCTGTAAATATAATTACATTGTCAATGTGACATTGTTTTCAACATATTTTTGTGTTCTTAAAATGTTATTCATAATATAAATACTACATGATTTTATGTTTCTATTTTACGCTTTTATGCACCCTTGTGATCAGTGGCGGAACCAGGACGAAATATTCGCCGGAGCTCAAATAATTTTTTTAGCCGGGGCTCTAATAATTTTTTCAGTCGGGGCTCAAATAATTACTTTACCGGGGCTCCAAATAGAATTATGATAAATTATACCTGGTAAAAAAAAAAAATTCCTCGCCGGGGCTCCAGCCCCCCTCCGCCCCCTGGTTCCGCCACTGCTTGTGATACAAACTATTTTTATTATTACCTTAAACGGTTTCTATGATTAGTTTAAAACTTGATTAGATGTGACCATTTTTGGTGACAGGGTAATGTAAGCTGTTTTAATTGATAACAAATCAACATTGCATTGGGGATAAATGTATAGTTAAAAATAAATAACCAAACCATGATTAATTAAGAGTTATGTGAGTTGATAAAGCTGCCAAACTCTCCATAGCTAATTGTTCAATTTAATAGTAAATTATATGTAGGAAGAGACTTGCGATTTTGCTAACGAGTTAAGTAAAAAACAAATGCAACGATCTAAGAAATGTAATTATTTTAAGTGGACAAGTGGGAGAGGAGGTGATAGTGGTATGGCCTTTTTCTTTGCCAGCACCGTCCACGCAGTCTCGAGCTACTTAATTTCGGTGCTGGACTATAAGTTTGATAGTGTGTTAAACTTTCCCTAAGCTTAGACGAAGCAGAACTGAACTAATATGTTCAATTTGTAAATATAGTAATAGGAAAAGTTTTTGTGAGACTGACGAATATCATCTTAATCATTGATTTCTATTCATCCAACAGTTGATATTGATAATTGTTATTCTCAACTGCCCGTGTATTTTGTTTATTCAACTATTTATTTTAATTCAAAATTAATTTAATCTCAATCACCAAATCAATCAAAATTAACGAACGAAATGATGTCATCATATCTTACGTACGAACTCTATTTATACATATCTACTACCTTAAATTTAATACTCGGATTAATTCTAATTTTTTTAAAAGTCTATTCTATGTATCATATTCCTTGGAGAATTAGGAATTATATCTAGTGTCGTTAAAAATAAGAAAAATGTTTAACTCTTATATTTTTTTGGGGTGAAATATAGAGTTGGGTTTTGAAAAGATATGTAAATTTTGTGAGACATAAGGACGTAATTAATCTTGACCGTTGATTTGATTAATTAATTCAATGGTTGAGATTGAAGTTGATTTTTAATTAATTGGACATGTGGATTTACAAAAAACACGAGTGGTTGATGATTGACGGTAACCAATATCAATTGTTGGATTGATAAAACTCAACGGCTAAGATCAAATCCCTTCGTCTTACTAAAAGATACATGTCCTTCTAGACCTTTCACGTGAAATATATCATGTATATAAAGCGCAAGAGTGGAATTGACGGTTTCTTTTGAAGTCAAAATTCACATCACCAATTTACCCTTACTCACTTTGATAATTACAAATAATACCTATACATGATTATTATAAACCTTATTCAGATTTACACACTAACTTAATTGTATGCACATTATAATGTGCACCAAATGACTAGTACAGGAATTTGGTCATCGGTTTAAAAAAAATTATGGAATATAATTTTTTTTATAATCAAGTCATCTTATTATTTCCACCTATCCTATTCTTCAGAATCATAACTTGACCCCATAGTAAATTAAAATCGGGATTTTTTGCTGTAAAATATCCTCTCAATGGAATTAGATCCAGTGCAGCTAAAGCTATTTGCTGCGAACCAAAACTACGTAGTTTTGGTAAAGGGTTCACTCAAAACGACATAGGGTTATAGTAAAAAACGTCAAAACGACGTCGTTTTGGCCCTCGCAGCAAATAGCAGCGCTGCACCGGATCCGAATCCCCTCTCAATACCTCAATTTTAACGAAATATTCATTCAATTTTTTTTGAGATAACCACCCATCAATTCCAAAATCGTTATATACAAACACCCATCGCCGGTATTCAAAGGATTATTTACGACAAAAAAACTCATAAATTGATTCGGTTCTTGCCAATTTTCTAACTTTGATACAATTTCGCTCGCATCATGAAACCCATAACCATTTATTGGACTCTAAACGCCTCATTACATGTGAGACTAACCCTTATCAACTCAATTTCCGACTAACTTACTAAAATTTGAGCATTAATAACTCTTATCCTCATATTCAAAGATATTTTATTCCAATACTTGATCGTTTCGGGGTGTATACAATACTAGCTAAAGTTAACTAGTACACGAAATCTGACTTGAAATACAAATATTTCAATTCAAACAATTAGTTGCCAAAATTCTAAATTTATATTGCCAAAGGGGAGGACCATATAAAAACCCCACAATACTGACGAAATGCATCACGTGCGCGTTTCCAATTGTGAGTGTGAAACTGAAATGAATGAAAAGTCAAAGTCAAATACGAAACTAGGGTAATAAAGAGAGAGACTGAGAACTGTCGGCCACGAGCCACTTGTCGCTGTTCTTGGGAACTGGGCTCCCCTCAAAACCCGCGGATCCCTTCAATGCTTATGGCTCACGGCTTACCCTACTCTCTAACTAAACCTCCGTCACTACATTTCTATTCCCTCCGTCCCATAATATTTGTCCACTTTCTATTTTGGGTGTCTCCTTAAGTTTGTCCACTTTCCTTCGTTCTCCACCACACATTCTATTTTTTTACTCATTTATATATTAATCATATATTCTCAACCACACATTTCATACCCTCTTTCTACCTTAATTACCGTGTATTTTGTGATTTTGGACAAACAAAATGGGATGGAAGGAGTATTAAAAACGCCAATGTACCGAGCAATTTGTTTTGCAAAATAACTCCCAAGTCCCAACTTCAAACATCACTGCATTCATGTCTTGTTGTCTTACGTGTCTTTTGGTAATTTTTGTAAATTTACTAAAATTTCCTTGGTCACTTTACTTTCCATTGCATAAAAAGTAGGGGCAAATGCGTCAAACCAACCGAATGTTGGTGGCCTTAACAAAGTTCTTCTACGAGTTAAATTGGAAACAACAAGATTGGAACAGAAAAATGGTCATTCATATAATGACGTCCTTATATAAATGAATGGAAATTCTATTACCGAAATTTAAAGTGTAATTTGGGACAACATTGCTTAGTGCATATGAAGATGGGATTGCGATCTTTCAGAATATTTCGCCTCTTTTTACTTTGTAGTTCTGATTTGGACTTGTAATTCTTACATTTTTACCTGAATTAAATAACCAACAGTTTTCATTACGATGTTTATTACTCTTCTCCCATGCACGTTACAAAGTCCATGGAATACTAACAAAGTACAGCCAGCCTAAACATCATGTTCATACTCTCATTTCGTATCTATCTTTCTATGAGTGAAAAAGTGATCTCAATGTGCACGTGGATTAAACACGTAGGGTTTCGCATCCTGAAGGCTGAAGAAGCCAACTAGTGCAGCACAAGAATCAAGAAACGAAAGAGCGAATTGATCTAAGAATGGACAAAAATATATATTTAATCGACTTTAAAACGGTGGGTGGTGATTAGACTTACAATCAGACTTGCACCACCAAATACAATATGTATCAACAATGTCGACTGAGATATAAACCCCTTACTATACCCCACATTCTGTTCTTAAAATCACACGGACGGATGCAAAACTTTGACATCCTAAATTTTTCAACCCTCCTCGATTACAACAATCATATTCATATTATTTTTAAGGGAAATGTCTTAATGCATAACTCATCGATATGTATTGAAGATTGAAAAGACCATATTGCACCACCCCTATATACAGGAATATAATAATCGACGATAAATATTTGTCAATTAACTTTTCTCATAGCGAAACTAACATTTCTCCTGAACATATCTTTTTCATTGTTCGAGGATATTTTTATCAATTTCGACGTTCAGTAAGCACTGAACATCGATGCTCCCAACAACCCTCATTTTTAAAGGGAAATATGTACGGTTTTCGATGCTTACTAATGATCGAAAAGACCATAATGCCGCAAGGGTACTATGATCAATTAACTTTTGTTAATACCCAATTTATTCTTACCCTCTTTTTAGTTTGTTCATTATTCAATGACATTTTGGTCGATGTTTGGTAAGTAACGAATGTTAGTGCTCTCTTATAAAAATTAACCACAAAGTTTATCCATTGTAGTTCCAAAGAAAAACTGTCTTAAGATACAAGTTCATAGGACAATTGGTCTTCTAAAGCTATGTCCAAAACTCTCATATGTTGCATAACCATATAAACATGCAAATTACAAGAACATATGCCAAGTCGCCTCCCTATGCGCTGGAACTGGAAGAAAACGAATTCATCATAATTGTCACTCTACTAATTAATCACAGAATATTTAAAAGCGATCCAAAGAGAACAAATCTGACTTTATCACCTTTGTCACCCCAATTCTCCAAAATCAAGGTCTTTAAAACCTACCATTATCTTATGTACTTGTAGCAAGTTGTCCTTTGGGTGTGAGCAAAGGCTAATCAAGCATTATTAATTTGATAACATCGATGATTAAGTCAATATCAACCATAAATACTTGGTACACTGAACACAACCCAACAATTTAATTACACAACTAATGGCTTATCTAAGCATATTGCTGGTCTCAATAAAATTGTCGTTTAGTAAGCGTAATCGTTACATAATTGCGGTTTAGCTTATAATTGCACTTAATTTGTTTGATTTCATGAAACTGCATGTTTTTAGATATATTAGTATATAATTAAGTTGACCTATTAAGGGTTAATTAAGGACATTACACAAGTTTGAAACATGATTTTTGAATAAATCAGAAGCTTGTCTGAAGATAATAACTTGGACTGGCTATCAGTAATTTGAAGTTATTCATTGTAACCCACTGCAGCAGTGCTACTAACCATTTGACAAAGTGTTCCATCCAGACTGTGATGGTCCAAGAGCTAGCAGCTTAGTGCAGCTGGCTGCCATAGATTCCTTAGCCCTACTTTAAATGTCTCTCTTCAATGGTCTCCACATGCATGGTGAAAACAATCATGTATTTGTTTGATGACTTTCAAACTCTTCAATGGTATTATATCTTGTCGTCCTTTTTCTTACAGAAGATTTTGACGGACAGACTTTCATAATGAAATGACTTTCGTTAGATTATTTGACTTGTCAATTATTAGTTGGAAAAAATATCAAGTTAGTGAAATAGGAACTTGTCAATAATTTATCATACAACTAAGCAAGTTGGATTAGTTTATTGCGATGATAATTAACTAACAATAATTAATCATTGTTGTTAGAGGGAAAAAGTCCTCAAAGCACATCTTTTTCAAGAAGACCAGGCATCATTAGCAACTTGTGCCATGTGATTAAAGAAGTGTCTAGATAAACCCTAGAGCATAATAAGCTGGTTGATTCGTGCTTTCAGTCCCTTTCACACCCTGTAATTAGCTAGCTAGCAACTACGCATGATCTTGAAATGGTTTGAACACTGAGCAAGCCTTTACAAAGCAACAGAGGATCAGATCACCATTGGGCTTGACCCCACAGTGAATGGGCTCAAAACATTTGGACCTGAAAATCGACATAAGCCCGGCCCAAAACCGTTGACCAAAGTCAACGCCCATCTCATCTTTCCAAAAGCATTAAAACTCAAATCCGACACTCCACAACTCCAACACGCAACAATGGCGACTTCTTCCACAATCACCTCAACAATCGGCGATTTAGACAAACAATCTTTCGTAACCCTTCTCGGGAAACTCATCGGAGAATCCAAATACGTCCAGAACAACCCACCAGAGCTGATCCCAGAAGAAGACAGGATCGTCAAACATGTGCTTGATGTGTTGCTACCTTACACGACCAAAACTGGTGGTGGGCCTTTGGTGGTTAATCATGTGGCGTATAAGCCTGGAAGAGGGAACTTAATCGTGGAGTATCCTGGGACTGAGGAGGGAAAGATTGTGTCTTTTGTTGGATGTCATATGGATGTTGTCCCTGCTAACCCTACTGATTGGGTTTGTGACTTGCATTTCAATTATTTTATACTTTTGGAAATTTGGATTTGTTGAAATTGGTTTAATAGCTTTTTATGATCATTCTGTTGTTGAGTTGTTGTCTTAAACTTGGGATTTTTTAGTTTGTTTTTGTTTTTGATAATTTATGAGTAGTTAATATTTGGTATGCTGTTTTTTTATCTGTTCTGGCTGACAAATTTAAAACATCTTTGATTGCTCTTGTGGTACTTGAATATATTAAAGTTGGGAGTTTTTAATTATTCTGTTTGGAATTTTATGTGTCATTGAATTGGGGTTTGTATAGGAGTAAAATTCATACAGCTTGGTGGGATGCCAGGCTTGTGATGGTGATGAATGTCGTGTTTTTTAGGAAAGCTTTAAACTATTCTTTTGGACTTAATGTTTCAATACTCTATTTCTGAGCTTAAGTTGAACGGTCAAAATCAGATGCCTATTCCAAGTTTAGGCTTTCAAGTCAGTTTTGAAAATTAAGGATTTTCAGTTTAGTAGTTCAATTCGTTTCAGTTTATTTATAGAATTCTACAAATGGTTGTTTTATAATTCTTTTGTTGAAAATTGTTTGAGCAATTGATTTTTTGGTTTTATAGGAATTTGACCCGTTCTCATTGAGTATTGATGGGGATAAGCTTCGGGGAAGAGGGACCACTGACTGTTTGGGGCATGTTGCGTTGGTTACTGAGCTAATGAAAAGACTTGGCGAGACAAAGCCGAAGCTCAAATCAACTGTGGTTGCGGTGTTTATAGCTAGTGAAGAAAACTCATCCATTCCTGGAGTCGGGGTTGATGTGTTAGTCAAAGATGGATTACTAGACAAGTTAAAGCAAGGACCTTTGTAGGTGATCGTTTCGGTATTGGATAAATGTCACAAACTTGTATTTTCTTAAATCAAATTATTTCTTTTATGGAAAGGTTTTGGATTGACACTGCCGATAAGCAGCCTTGCATTGGTACCGGTGGCGTGATACCCTGGAAAATTCATTTTACGGGTAAATTGTTTCATAGCGGCCTAGCTCATAAGGTATTTTGAATATGAGGTTTGTATGTCTACATAAAACTGCATAATTATAAGCTACAAACTGACTTATCAATTTTTGTGATGCCATCAGGCAATTAATCCTTTAGAGTTGGCCATGGAAGCACTCAAAGAAATCCAGTCGCGGTTCTACAAAGACTTTCCTCCTCATCCAAAAGAAGAGGTTTACTGCTTTGCAACACCCTCAACCATGAAACCGACCCAATGGACTTGTAATCTCGTTAAAATCATATTTTAATCCTCTCTCAGCGCAAATGATATTCTAACCGATCATTTATTTCACCATCCACAATATCTGTTGTAGATCCCGGAGGAGGAGTAAATCAAATTCCATACGAGTGTACAGTATCTGGAGATGTCAGGTCATTTGCATTTAAATTTGTCACTAGTATGAATTTCATTGATTAACATTTCTAACTATACCCATATTTTGCTGCAGGTTAACTCCCTTTTACAAGTAAGTATTCTCAGCGATATGCTATGAAATATAGTATCTATATTTAAGTATGAAAAATTACTATGATGCAGCGATGCATTACTATGGACTATTCTTCTGATGTATGTTGCTCTTAAATGTGCCAGTGTACCAGACGTGATTGAAAAACTTAATCAGTATGTTAATGATATAAATGAAAACATTGAGAAGCTCCCAACAAGAGGGCCTGTTTCAAAATACGTCCTTCCAGACGAAGGTCTAAGAGGAAGGTATGAGTAGAAGAACTTTCATATTTGTCCCTTACCTTAGGAATATGTGTAAGACTTGCTTTGTTTTTTGGTAGACTTACGATAAGCTTTGACGAAGCTATGTCGGGGGTTGCTTGTGATCTCAACTCTCGCGGATTTCATGTACTATGTAAGGCAACAAAGGATATTGTGGGCCATGTGAAGCCTTATTCAATCACTGGAAGTTTACCATTAATCCGTGAACTTCAGGTGCTTGTTACTTTTGTTTCTCAAACAATTATTTTACTAAACGGACACTCGTAATAACACATTTCTTTGGATCCACTATCACAGGATGAAGGCTTTGATGTTCAGACTGCTGGTTACGGTATGATTTAGAAATTTGATTTAGTCTAGTTGTATATATTTAGTCCCTTGATATTTAAAAATGTTTTTGTTTCCTGTTTTCCAAATGTTTTACAAAAGATGTGTTTCCATGTGCTCAAAACTATTTTCTGTTGCAACTCATTGCAGGCTTAACGGCCACATATCATGCAAACAACGAGTACTGCCTCCTCTCCGACATGTGCCAAGGCTATCAAGTTTTCGTTAGCATCATCTCCCAGTTGGAAGAATAACTTCAACAAAAATCATTTCTTCAAGAAACTCTCTTAACGTATGCCCAGATGAAAACATCTCAAACAAAATTACTTGTTTGATACACTTCCAACATCTGTTCTAATACGTTTAACATTCAAATGTTTAATTATCACTTGATCATTCCCTTAGCTTGAAATTTATAATACTTGTATAAAGTTGAATGTGCTGCATATTCATATTTGGATCGCATGCGGAAAACACTGTTATGGCTTTTGTAATATGACCACGTTGTTTGAGATGAGATGAGAAGAGAAAGCCCAGTCTTGTGTTTGTTTGAGGTTGGTGTTGGGCTTGGTGCACACGACTTTGTATTTACATTTACAATCACATTTTTATATGTATTTTTTCTACTGCAAATTTTGTGCTTCACATTACATAGTTTTGTCGCGCATTAAATAGATGTCGCTTCATTAGATCTGAAACTCATTCATTAATTTCTTTTGATGATTAACAAGGGTACGATCCAAGTAATCTTGAAGACTTATTTCATTTTTACTGATCCTATTCTTGTACATTTGAGATAATTCCAACTTAAATCTCAAGATTTTGATTTTATTTTGAGCATTTAAGTTCATTTGTATGCTAGAATTCATAAATTAAATTTTAAACCAGAAATCGCTCTACGATTAATATACGGTATTGTATACAACAAAATCACCGTTACATATGTGTATTTATTGTCTACAGTTTTTTCTTTCCAAAACCATAACCTAAAACAAAACCTAATCCATGCAACAAAACCTCTCCATGCACATTTAAAATCAGGACAGATTGCTCCAAATCGCACTAATAATAATATTCTTGAACATATCTATTGGGATTGATCAAGCTGCTGGAGTCGAGCGACTGCTGCTGAAGTGCTGGAGTTACAGAGACAGGGCATTGTTGTAATTAGATTAATTATGAGGGTCGTTTTGTAATTAGTAGGACTTGTATTTACTCTTGTACAAAACTCTTTTCCCGCTATGAATAAAATCGAATCTGAATTTTCCTATCTCGATTTCCGATCGTCTCGCCGGCGATCGTCACCGGACGCTGCACGATTCTGGTTTTCTACATGGTATCAGAGCGGTTCTGCGTTGCCGGTAAGTGATTGTATTGATTGTTTGTGTTGAATTGCTGTTCGTGATTGTTCCGAAACCCTAGTTTTTGGGAAATGTCGAATAGTAGTCTTGAAGCTTCGCCAGGTTCTGGTAGTTCGAATATGAGAGGTGTTGGTTCAGTTGATGATCCGTATTTCATAGCTAACAATGAAATTACTGGTGTTCCGCTGGTTGGTGAGTTGCTGGCTGGTAGGAGGAATTTTGTTGATTGGAAGAAGTCCATGGAGATTTCGTTGTCTGCCAGGAATAAACTGAGCTTTGTGCTTGGTGAACTTCCTAAACCTGATGATCCAGTGTTAGCAGCTCGCTGGAAGAGGTGTAATGATGCGATTATGACCTGGATTTTGGCTTCTGTTTCTAAGAATGTTGGAGGATTGATCTTGCATTCGAAGGATGTAATCACTGCTTGGAAAACTTTGCATGTCAGATATGCTGGAACAAATTTGGCAAGGAGATTTGCGCTTGAAAGGGGATTAAGAAATCTGAAACAGGGAGATATGGATGTAGAAGGTTATTTTGAGAACTGACAAATTTTGGGAGGAACTTGACACCATAGATAGACTCAGAGACAGTCTTTGTGATGGAGAATGCAATTGTAAGAAATGTAAAAGTGTAGATGTAAGGAAGGATGAGGACAAAGTCATACAGTTTTTGATGGGGCTGAATGATACACATGAGCAAGTGAGGTCTAATATTTTGGGAATGAGGAATATTCCTGACATTGATGTGGTGTATGAGATGATCTCGCAGAATGAGACACAGAAGGATGTGACCAGAATGCCCTGTGATGATGTATCAGCGATGTATGTTCAAGGGAACAATGTTAATAGACAAACTCAGTATACAAGGGGATCTAATAATCAGAACCAACAACATGAGAAACCTGACAGGAGCAAGATGGTTTGTACTCACTGTGGAATGAAAGGACACACCAGGGAGAGGTGTTATAAGTTGTATGGATATCCACCTAATTTTCAGCCTCCTAGAAGGGACAATAGTAACTTCAAAAATGGTGGGCCTGGAAATAAAGGAGCAGCAAATTATTCAGTGAGCACAGTGGATGATGGGAAAACTGATGACAGAAATGGTCAATCTCTTCAGAATGCGCAGAGTGTCCTCAGTTGACTCAAGAGCAGTTGGCTAAAGTGCTTGCCCTCATTAATTGTTCAAATCAAGAAGGAGGCACAAGTGATAGCAAGATACATATGGCAGGTATTTGTGCTAGTGTACTGCAATATTTTGATGAACATCATTGGATTATTGATAGTGGTGCCACGAACCATTTTGTTTCTAACACTGAGCTGATTTGTGATATTCAAAAATTGTCTGCAAGTTGTAAGGTGTCACTGCCTAATGGAGAGATTATTGAGGTAAATCAAGCAGGGAAGTGTGTTTTAAATGAAAATTTGGTGCTGAGCAATGTCTTGTTAGTGCCAGATTTTAAGATCAACCTGATTTCAGTAAGCAGACTTGTTCAGGATTCTGGTTGTAATGTGATATTTACTGGAGAATGTTGTGTGATTCAGGACCAAGCATCCAAGAATATCCTACTGACTGGTAGAAAGCATGGAGGACTTTATCATGTGAATGGTGCAAAGAACAAAGAAATTGTTGCTGTGGCAGTTAAGAATAAATCAGTGTCAGCTGTGACTTGGCATTGTAGATTGGGTCATATGTCTGTAAAGAACATGAATCAGCTACTTACTTCTCAAAGTTTAATAAATGGATTTGATCAGTTGAAATGTTGTGTGTGTCATATGGCCAAGCAGGCCAGATTGCCATTTACTTTGAGGCAAATTAATTCTAGAAGTATATTTGAGCTAATCCATTGTGATGTTTGGGGCCCTTTTTCAGTCCCTACTATGGCAGGTGCAAGATATTTCCTCACAGTTGTAGAGGATTTTTCGAGAGCGACATGGACATTCCTTATGAAGGAGAAATCTGAGGTAACTGATTTATTGATTCATTTCTTTTCCATGGTTGATACTCAGTTCAAAGTTTCTGTTAAGAGTCTGAGATCAGATAATGGGAAGGAATTTTTCAGCAAGAAACTTGATGATTTTTTGAAAACTAAAGGCTGCATACATCAGTCGAGTTGTGCTTATACACCTGAGCAGAATGGTCTGGTTGAAAGGAAACATAGACACATATTGGAGGTTGCTAGAGCTCTCAGGTTCAGTTCAAATGTACCAAAAATATTTTGGGGGATTGTGTACTGACAGCAACACATTGATAAATAGAACTCCATCGAGAGTTTTGAATGGTAAAACCCCTTTGAGGTATTATTCCAGGTTCCTCCTTCCATTGATCATCTCAGAGTGTTTGGGTGCTTATGTTATGTTGGCACAAATAAAGTTTCCAGGGACAAATTTGATTCAAGGGCTGATCCTTGTGTGTTCCTGGGTTATCCCTATGCACAAAAGGGGTATAAGATTTTCAGTTTGGTGAATCACAGGGTGATGGTCAGCAGAGAGGTGATTTTTTGTGAAGATGTATTTCCTTATCAAATTGCAAAGACACTGAGGTACACAAATTTCCTGTTATTAGTTTACCTTACAATGCAGACTATTTCCCTGATCATGGTGATGTGATTGATGTGTCAAATACTTTGCCTTCTGTCAATTTACCTAATGATGAAGTGGTTGAGACTAGGCAAGTTGAAGCTGAGCCAATTATGACTAGAAAAAGTACAAGAACTATTAAGAAACCTGTTTGGCAGAGAGATTATTTGTGTGGCTCAAGTTGTATATCTTCACCTCACAGTGTTGATAAAGTCATTGACTACTCTAAGTGTTCGTCTGATTATCAGCATTTTTTGGGTCAAGTTACTCTGATCAAAGAGCCCACTAGTTATGCACAGGCACATAAAAATCCAGATTGGCAACAAGCAATGCAGCAGGAAATTAATGCTTTGGAAGAAAATGAAACTTGGATTTTGACAGATTTGCCAGAAGGGAAAACTTTAGTTGATTGCAAATGGGTGTACAAGATAAAGCTAAATTCTAATGGCTCAATTGAGCGTTACAAAGCACGTTTGGTGGCTAAAGGCTTCACTCAAGTTGAGGGCCTAGATTTCCATGATACTTTTGCACCCGTGGCTAAAATGCCTACAGTTAGATGTTTGATTGCTATTGCAGCTGCTAAGGAATGGCCCCTATACCAGATGGATGTTAATAATGCTTTCCTCCATGGGAAGCTTGATGAAGAAGTATATATGCGTCCTCCCCCTGGCTTTTACAGTGGATCAAGGGCGAAAGGGAAAGTCTGTCGATTACTAAAGAGCTTGTATGGTCTTCGCCAGGCTTCAAGACAGTGGTTTGCACGCCTCAGTGATGCGCTTGTTCAGTTTGGTTTCAAACAAAGCAACCATGATCATTCATTGTTTATGTACCATGAAGGTGATGATATGGTTCTACTATTGGTGTACGTCGATGATATAATACTAACAGGCACATCAACTGGATTGATTGACCGAGTCAAATCCTTCATCAGCTCACAGTTCAAAATCAAGGATCTTGGGCATCTTCGTTTCTTCTTAGGTTTGGAAATTGCTCGCAGTCCTCAGGGTATATTTCTGAACCAGCGAAAGTATGCCCTGGATATCCTTGCTGATCAGAACATGTTAGAGTGCAAACCTGCCACCACTCCAATGGATACAAAGCAATCTCTGAGTAACTCCCCTGATGACTTGTTAGCTGATCCATTGGTGTACAGACGATTGGTTGGGAAATTAATCTATCTTGGAGTTACTAGACCTGACTTGGCATATCCGATCCATATCTTGAGTCAGTTTATGCAGTCCCCTGGTAATGTTCATCTCAAAGCTGCTCATCGAGTTCTCAGGTATGTCAAGTCTGCTCCAGCCCAGGGAATTTTCTTTCCAGCAAAAATTCCTTTAAATCTCATTGCGTTTTGTGATGCGGATTGGGCTGCCTGCCCGATGACACGTCGCTCTGTAACTGGTTATTGTGTTCTGCTCGGCCAAGCTGTTGTATCATGGAAAACGAAGAAACAGGCTGTGGTATCGCGTTCTTCTGCCGAATCTGAGTATCGTGCCATGGCTTTAGTATCTTCTGAATTGGTATGGCTTGCTGGGTTATTGCGTGACTTGAGTGTTGATGTGCCCACACCTCTGCCTTTGTTCTGCGACAATCAAGCTGCGCTTCATATTGCCAAGAACCCAGTATTCCACGAGAGAACAAAGCACATCGAAATCGACTGCCACTTTGTTCGCCAGCATGTTCAGGCCAATTTCATTCTCCTGCACATTTGGCAACATCTGAGCAACCCGCCGACTTGTTTACTAAAGCTTTAACTGCAGATCGTATTGGGCTTCTGAGTTCCAAGCTGGGCGTGTCGAATTTTCTTCACTCACCAGCTTGAGGGGGGGTATTGGGATTGATCAAGCTGCTGGAGTCGAGCGACTGCTGCTGAAGTGCTGGAGTTACAGAGACAGGGCATTGTTGTAATTAGATTAATTATGAGGGTCGTTTTGTAATTAGTAGGACTTGTATTTACTCTTGTACAAAACTCTTTTCCCGCTATGAATAAAATCGAATCTGAATTTTCCTATCTCGATTTCCGATCGTCTCGCCGGCGATCGTCACCGGACGCTGCACGATTCTGGTTTTCTACAATATCAATTCTAATCCTCAAAGTGGTCGAATCATGGGATCATACGAGCACTAAAGGTTCAAAAAATGAGGTGTAAGATTCCAAGAAAGAAAGCACAAAGTGGGTTAAAAAGAGAGGATAGAGGGATTAAAAATGTTGTTGATGAGTTGATTAAATGTGCAGCGAGGAGCAATGCTTTGGGCACTTTCGGCAGACATGTAGTGATTATCAAAGACGACAGGAAAGATATGATAATATTTTTCTAGGGTTTGAGGCTGCTACAAATTGCTGAGCTGTGCCAACTTGAGTGTTGTTGGTAGTTGGTGATATCACCTGAAATCTGGAAATATTATAATTCCAACAGATTCATGATACAACATTGGATGTTGCCCTGAAAAGTTCAATCATATGTAAAAACATGTCTTTGGGTTAATGCATCATAAGAAGTTTATTATCCAAAGCATGAGTTACTCTTTTCAAAAATACATCGGATGTTTGCTAAGAGAATGTTTGTAAGTTGTAACGAGTACACTAAAGGTATTTTGGAAAATTTTATGCCTAAAATTGACTGAAACTCCTAACAATATAATGAGTTTGATTTGGCACCCTGACCAATTATGAAACAAAATCTAAAAAATAACTATTATGTTGTGTGAAAAGTTCAAGGTAGACTACCAAATATGTGTAAGATGGTAGGAAATAATCTCAGCCGTTAATTTATAACAATCTAATGGATGAGACTGAAAGTAAAAAATCTTCAAATCCAACCGTCACGTGTTTTTTATGAATTCAATCGTCAAATTTATCAAAAGTCAACTTTAATCTCAACCATATGATAATAAAATTAAACAATTACAATTAAGTCTATTCGTCTCGCAAAAACTTAACTCCTTTCTTGAAAATATTCCGATTTTAAACTATGACACTATATATACCTAATAAACATAACATTTTCTTGTGAGGTCTGAAAATGCACGATGAAAAAATGGTGAGGTCAATTAAGCGTGGAAAATGAGATAAAATTAATTAATCATATTTGTTACCCAAAGAATGATAGAATGATTTAACGAATAGTGACATATCTAATTTATTTTGGTTGCATTAATAATAAGTCATGTTTCTTTACACAAACCCTAAATCCTTCATACTGATGAATTTAAATTAGGGTTAATTGCAGTAAATCACCATTATAATATGGTGTTTTGCAGTAAACCACCATTATAATTTTTTTTTGCAAAACGAGTATATTATAACATCGCCGTTAACAAAAAACCACCAATTTTATTGTTCCGTTAAAAATCGTCGTTTAAATCGAATTTTTTTATTAATTAATTTTAATCTAATTTAGGGTTAATTGCAGTAAACTACCATTAAATATGGTGTTTTTTTGGAAGTAAACACCATTATAATTTTTTTTGCAAAACGAGTATATTATAACATCGCCGTTAACAGAAAACCACCAATTTTACTGTTCCGTTAAAAATCGTGTAAAGATTAAAGAATTTGCGTAAAAGTAAGAGACAAAAAAAAATTAAACTATTGTGTAAAGATTAAAGTAATAAAAAGAGAAATGGTGGTGAGGGGATTCGAACACTTCACCCAATCCAAATAACATTTCAATGGACTATCAGAAGTAAGGTTTAAGGACGGATAAATAAATGTGAGACAGTGCGATATGATCTCAACCGTTGAATACTAATAATCCAACAGATGAGATTTGATTCAAAAAAATAACCATCAATCTCAACCGCTAGGGTTTTTTGCAAATTCAGCCGCCCATTATATAAAAACCAACTTTAATCTCAACCGCAAATTAATCTAATCCAATAGTTAATATTGAGTCATTCTGTCTCATCTAAATTCTTTGTTTCTCTTAAACTTTATTCAAAGTATCAGACTATTTTTTGTTACTGCAAATTTAGA
>QZGG01000908.1:0-90213 GCA_006409495.1 Sedum album
GGGCCATAATACCTGCGTGCCAACTTAGTTGTTCTTTTGTTCCTTAGTGATACTTGTCTGTATGGTTGTAATTTGACAAATACATAATCTCCAACAGCAAACTCTTTGTCTTTTCGATGTGCATCAGCCATTTGTTTCATACGGTGTCGAGCCCTTTCTAAATTGGCCTTCAGTGAGTGCAACAGGCTATCCCTAACGACCATTAAGTTGGCGACATCAGCTACTTTAGCTCGTTCACCCAATTGATCTCGAATGGAGGGTGGTGGTCTTCCATACACGGCTTCAAAAGGTGTAGTATTAATTGACGTGTGCCAAGTCGTATTGTAACTATATTCTGCCCAGTGAAGCCATTCGGTCCAATCTGTTTGGCTGTCATTTACAAAAAACGCAAATAATCCTCCAAGGTACGATTGACTACTTCCGATTGTCCATCAGTTTGAGGGTGATAAGCGCTGCTGGTGGCTAATACCGTGCCTGAAGCTTAAAGAATTCTTGCCAAAACTTACTCATGAATATCTTATCGCGATCAGAGATGATGCTGCTCGGAAATCCATGTAATCTACATATTTCACGTACAAAAATGCTGGCCACCTCCGGCGCGGTATGCTCTGAGTGTAGAGCTACGAAGTGAGCATATTTACTTAAACGATCGACCACCACCATAATTGAAGTTTTCCCTCGTGACATTGGCAAGTGTGTAAAAAATCCATAGAAACATCCTCCCAAATTTGATTCGGAATCGGAAGTGGCTCTAATAAACCTTGCGGAGCTGTGGTGATCGATTTCACTTGCTGACAGATATTGCATTCGGCCACAAATTCCTTAACATGCTTACGCATCCCCGACCAAAAAAAATTAGCAGCAACCCTATTGAAGGTTCTCTGGACTCCTTTGTGACCTCCAATTGGAGTGCTATGATATTCCTGAATAATTAGGTGTTGTAAAGCGGTATCAGCAGGCACAAATAATTTATTCTTATACATGAGAAGCCCCTCATGCACAACAAAACCTACATGATCCCCTGGTGTGTTTTGGACGGCTGTCATTAATGCTTGAGCTTCCGGATTCTTTCGAAATAATGTCCTTAAGGCACTGAGAATTCCTAATATTGGTTTTGACACACCTTGAAGTGCATGAAATGTCCCGAAACCATATAGCTGTGAGTTGACTTCATCAACAACACTGGGTGGTGATCTTGAAAGAGCGTCTGCAGGTCTATTTTCGCACCCAGGTTTATATTGAACTTCAAGTCATAACCTTGCAATTTGACTATCAACTTCTGCTGATCCGGAGTATGCACTGCTTGAGATAAGATTGTCCGCAGAGGTTGATGGTCTGTTTGCACAATAAAGTGAGCTCCGAGAAGATATTGACGCCACTTTTGTACTGCTGAAACCAAAGCATACAATTCTCTATAATATGTTGATGATGATTGCACAGTTGAAGTTACTTGTCTGCTATAAAAGGCTATTGGACGTCCCTCCTGAGTGAGTACAGCTCCAATTCCAACGCCTGACGCATCAGTTTGAATCACAAAAGTTTTAGAAAAATCCGGCAAGGCAAGAGTAGGTGTCTGTGTCATCACCTTCTTTAGTGTTTCGAAAGCACAAGTTGTTTCTTCTGTCCACATAAATGAATCTTTTTTAAGTAATTGAGTAAGTGGGGCAGCTATGTTAGCGTATCCTTTGACAAATCGACGATAGTATCCGGTTAATCCCAAAAATCCACGTAACTGTTTAAGATTGACAGGAACAGGCCAATGAGAAACAGCCACTATCTTTTCCGGATCGACTTCCACGCCTTGGTGATTAATGATGTGACCCAAGTACGAAATCCAATTCCTGCCCAATTCACATTTTGAAGATTTAGCATAAAACTGATGAGTATGAAGAAGATGAAGTACCTCTTTAAGGTGGTTGATGTGATCTTCCCACGATTGGCTGTAGATTAAGATATCATCAAAAAATACCAAGACGCTACGTCGTAATAATGGCCGAAATAACTCATTCATCTCTGCTTGAAAAGAGGATGGTGCATTTGTCAAGCCAAAAGGCATTACGAGAAATTCGTAATGGCCTTCGTGAGTTCTAAATGCGGTCTTATATATATCGATGGATGCACCCGCAACTGATGGTACCCAGCTCTGAGATCCAATTTGGTGAAAACTTTGGCACCATAAAGTTCATCTAACAGTTCGTCGACAGTAGGGATTGGAAAACGATCCTTTATTGTAACTGCGTTCACAGCCCGATAATCCACGCAAAACCTCCATGTGCCATCTTTCTTTTTGACTAGCAAGACCGGAGAAGAGAATGGACTATTGCTAGGTCTGATAATACCTTCCTCTAGCATCTCCTTAATAAGTCTCTCAATTTCAGTTTTTTGAAAGTGGGGGTAACGATATGGTCGAACGCGTACGGCTCCAGTGCCCGGTAAAAGAGGAATTTTTGATCTGTTTTGCGGGGAGGAGGTAACCCTTTAGCTCGTCCGAACACATTGGCAAATTTTAAAATGAGTAATTTCAGAGCATCAAAGAACGAAGGATCGATATCTGTAGGAGACTGGGTAGTTCCTCTTGAATAGGTTTCTGATTCTCTGTAATAGGGTGAGTAGATGGTGGTATCAATGAGGCACTCATATGCAGTAAACAACCGATTGACTGCTGATGTTTGACCTTTTGCAATTGGGCTAGTGTTAGTTGTGCCGGTTGGGCTTGCTCACGGAGCCCTTGTAGGTGGATTGTCTGACTACCTCTCTTAAATCGCATCCAAAGTTCTTGGTAACAAAATTTGGTTGTGCCGATATCAGATAGCCATTGAGCTCCGAGGACTAGGTCAGCGCCGAATACGGGTAAAAGGTGTAAATCTACTACAAACTGATGTTTGTCGATAACTATTGGTGTCTGCTCACAAATCCCTTCGCACTGCATCAAATCTCCATTGCCCACGGTGACATTCAGATTAGGTGATGGTGCAATTTCTAATCCGAAATGGCGTGCCAATCTAGTCTGAAGAAAGTTGTGTGTCGATCCACTATCCACGAGGATTACAATTGAGTATCCTTTGATGCTTCCTTTGAATCGAAGTGTACTCGGTAAGGTCCGCCCTTGCAAGGCATGGAATGTAATACTTGGATTCTCCAAAAGTAGAGGTGCCGGCTCTGTAATTGGTGGTTCAACTTCTGGATATTCACAGTGTTCCTCACTATCAAAAATTTGATCTGCAGGATTTTGTTCATCTTTATCTGTCAAAATGAGACACTGAAAACGAGCTTTGCATTGATGACCAGGAAGGTAACGTTCGTCGCAAGTATAACAAAGTCCTTTCTCTCGTCTAGCGGCGGCTTCGCTGTTAGTAAGTCTTTTAATAGGAAGTCTTTGGGCACGAACTGTAGAGAAAGCCTCAGATTGCGTTGTAGGAGTGTTAAAACTTTTGTTCATAGTTGACCGAAATGAGATTCCGCGCAAAGATTGCAGTTTCTCTTCTGCGATTCGGGCCATTCCCATAGCTTCTTCGAGTGTCTCAGGTTTTAACAACACAATCTCTCGGTGGATCTCATCTTTGAGACCAGCAAGAAACCTGCACAAAAGGTTTTGGACAGTTAAACCGGGTGAGCTAGTAGAAAGTGTTTCAAAAGCTCCAATATAAGAAGCCACTGTGCCAGTTTGAACCAGTTTGTTGAGAGCTACTTCAGCACTCCAGTAGGCATGTGGTCCAAATCGTCGCCTGAGATCCCTCGTAAGTTGAACCCAGGATGTAATCTGACTAGTTGCATGTTTCCATTGGTACCATCGAAGTGCCTCGCCGGTCATATAAAGAGGTGCTACAGCTAACATCTGATCCGGATGAGTTTCCTGCATATCAAAATACCTTTCAAGTTGAAAAAGCCAACCTTCAACACCTTCTCCATTAAAATAAGGAACATCTACTTTGGGCGATCTGAGTGAGCGAGAAAGATGTTCATGTTGTGGGTTGTAAGTGAGTTGATGAGTAGGTTGAGTCTGATGAGGAGTGGGAGGGGGAGTGGTCTGAGGAGTGGGTGAAGAGATGTTAAGAGGTATGGGTGGAAAGGAAGGGGTAGGCAACAATGGTGGGGGTGGGTTTGGAGTGACTGGTTGTTTGTCTTGGCGTGGTCCTGGGTCAGGGCGGGATGCGCGAAGGCTAGCTTGAACCTCTTCCATGGATTTTGACAGTTTATTAAGCTCCTGAATGACTTGATGCATCTCACGGTTTTGCCTAAGATCCATAGCTTGCATTCTCTCCTCTTGTTGTGATTCTAAAGCTGCGAACCTCGCTTCCATCTCCTCAACAACGTTGATGTTGAGGTCAGTAAGTGGCTCAGTGTTACTCGGCATAGAACTCAATGAAAGCACCAAATTGATGGGAACGAGATTGAGAAAGAAGAAAAACAGAGGAGGGGAAGGGATGAATGGAGAGGACTTAGAGGGAATGAAGGAGATAGAAATTCTGGGTAAGCATCCTTCTCTCTATTACAAATATTAAAGGTTTAAATAGTGTCTTGACACCCTCTCACCATGAAGGCCAGTACATTATAGGCACAAAATTAAGGACATCAATTCTACTCTGTTGTTGCAGGTTGTGGTCCACACTCATGGGTCTAGCAGGTATTCCGTTGGTGAGTATTTCCTGGACCTGATGATTTCTCTGCGACTCCCAGATGGTCCCCTATCTCCAGCTGGCCCTCTGTCCCTTGCCCAGCTCTTAACAGTATCCCATTTCTTATTTCTCCATGCAACTCTTTTGTTCACATACAAAAAATATAAAGGACAGCGCATTTGGGAAATAATATAGGGACATGGAATGGACAATCCATAGAGTCGTCATAATCAGGCTGGAACATATCAGAACGGTCCATTATTAACTTTTGAACGTATCTGAAATCAGGCAAAACATTCTGGTACACATCTCCCTCATGTGTTTTTGTTCAGGTGTTAGGCTTCATGTAAAGTTTATTTGCCAAATAATGTTCACCTTGTTTGTGCAACACAATTCAGTTTTGAGGACAAATTAACTGGCAGACCGCTATTTCATTAGGGGAAGTTGATGATATATTTAACAAGTCATTTTACAACAGTCAAAATGCATGCAGTTATGATTCAAAATCAGGTATTAAATTTTCATTAATTAATCATTTCGATATAATCTAATTCAGAAATTTAATAGTCGCAAAATTCCGCGCCACCAGTTGCTCCATTACTTTCCATCCATGAATAAATACATAAATTGTTGAATTGAAATCTTCTTCATCCTCGCCGGATATTTTGGTTTCCCGTTAACTGCTCCTCCGCCACTCTCTCTTTATTAAAACATCTTCAATTTTCCACATCGAAACCATCCGCCGCCAGTTGGACGCTTCTCATCGGTACAATTCAATCTCCAATTTTTAGGGTTTCTCTTCTTTTTTGTTGTTTATTTTTCTCCGTTCCTTCATCCAATCTGCGTTTGGATCATCAATGTTTCGATTTTAGATAGGTGGCCTGTTGAGACTCGATCACATCCTCTCTTTTTTATTATACTTTTTGAATTGACCTGTCTGAATTCGGATTTCGGATGCATTCTTTCATGCTGTGTTTTTTGTGTTTGGTATAAAATATGGATAGTGCAACTTTTATGAAGGTATTGTAATGTGGTTGGTTAGATCTTGAACAAAACATGTCATCCTTTTTTACATTTATGCATCTTTTCTGCCTTGTTATATTGGTCTGACCATTTGTTTCTAATTGTTCTGGTCTCCCAGTGCTTTGACGAGCTAACTTTCCATATCTTCGATTTCAGTTGCTGACTGATATACAACACAGGAAACAAATATTATTTGGTAGACATAAAAGGATAGTTAAAGAATAGATTCCGGGTGTTTGAAAATTGGCTTTTAATTGATCAATGTGTTCTGGAGTGGATGGATGCAATGGAATCAGATAAAGGATTGAGGAAACAATTAACCGTGGAGACTGTGATACGACCTTTAGTTCAAGCAGAAAGGAACAATGGAGTTGCTGCACATAGATCAAGAATTAGGGAGGTCAGTTCAAGGTATATGTCCACTCCCAATAGTCTCCCCTCAACTCCAAAACGATGCCCATCGCCGGTGCCTAGATCAGTTGTGACACCTGCTTCAATCGCGGTTCCTAAAAGAGCTGTGTCTGCAGAGAGGAAGAGACCCTCAACGCCTACTTCCTCATCTCGCCCATCAACTCCTACTTCGTCAACTCGCCCATCGACGCCTATTCGTGATATAGATGTGAGTTTGGCCGCTAGGAGAATTGCACTTACCAAACAACCAGAAAGGGTATGGCCTTCCACAATGAGAAGCCTCACTGCATCATTCCAGTCAGATAGAATTATCACTGCCAACAAGGAAAAACATGTTACTTCTCCATCTGTTTCAGGCTTGAGGCTTCCTTCGATTGTAACACATAAGCAGCCTGAGTCACCTCGTATTGCCCGAAAGGAAACTCCAGAGAGCAGGAGAAGTCCTCTTAAAGGGAAGAATATGTTTGATCAGGCTGAGAATTTTAAGCCTGCTGACAGCTCACATGCTAGATTGATAGATCAGCATCGATGGCCTAGTAGAACAGGAGGTAAGGTATCTTCTATTTCCTTGAATAGAAGTGTTGACTTCACGGATAAGATCACTAGAAACTCATCCGCTGCGCTACCGAAAATCGGGATTCCTTCATTGAGAAGAGTTTCTGATGGGATGGTGAAACCTATATATAGAACTTCTAGTGACACATCAAATCAGATAGCCTCTAATCCAAATGCACCAGAAAGAAAGGGATCGGAAGGAGATTTATCCCTTGATATTCAATTGTTAAAATTACCCAAGTTGAGAAAGCCACCTCCATTTAGTTCATCTGACCGGAGTGCGTTATTAAGTCCTGGAGTCAGATCTCAATCTTTACCCGGTTCACGACATCCATCACCTATCCGAACTTCCTCTCAGTCAAAGGTTTCCACTCCATCTCCCTCAAGACCGACTACTCCTACAAGAGGGCTCAGTCCATCTCGGATAAGGCCCATCAACTCATCTGGTCAATCCATGCCTTCTGCATCAGTTCTCAACTTTGTTGCAGATTTTAGAAATCCAAAGAAAAACAATCAGCTTGAAGATGCTCATCAATTGCGATTGTTATACAACAGACAATTGCAGTGGCGATTTGCTAACGCTCGGACAGATATTGCGTTGAGAATTCAGAAAGTAACAGCAGAGGTAGAATTCATTGCACACTCGGATTGTAGAATATTTATACAACAATTCTTCATTGTCCTAAAAATGTTTATAATGATCTCATTCCATATAATGATTTCGCCATTCATATTTTCTGCTTTTTCTTTACAGGCTCTTGTTTATGCTATTGTTGCCTCTATACATAAGTGATTCGTGTTGTTAAATTAACTTTGCAGAAAAGTCTTAACAATGTGTGTAGAAACAACCTGGCTCTGTTGGAATCAATAATCAAGAAAAGGACCCGCTTACAACAAATGAGATTCGAGTTGAAGCTCAAGTCAATACTGAATGATCAGGTTAACTCTCTTTTCTTTAATATTTTTTGCTGTGCATGTCTTTGATTTTAATCATAGAAATTGTTTTACATTTGAGAACTCAAACGAAGATACTTAAAACCAAAAAAAGAATATCAAGTAACGTATTTATGCTACATAATTTGCTAGTTTCCAGTTCAACTCATTATAATATCTGCTTTTACAGTTGCTCTATCTGGATGACTGGGCATCACTTGAAAATAATTACTCCTTGTCTTTGGCTGGAATAACGAAGGACTTTGAGGCTAGCACTCTTTTACTTCCATTGACTGGAGGAGCTCGGGTATGTCTAAATTGCAGTGGTGACTAAGAACAGAAAATTTAGTGTTCCCCTCATGTCAAGAGTCATGGAAATCATCATAGATTTGTTCTTTACAGGCTGACATAAAATCACTAAAAATTGCTATTGGCTCTGCAATGGATGTCATGCAGTCTATGGGACCCTCAGTGATCACATTACTCTCAAGGGTGAGTTTCTCCTCTAACACCAATTTATATTTTAGCTTTATTTTGTCTATGTTTCTTGGTATCACACCATGCTCTACCCTAACCCTTGTCGGATAATTATGTTACATTTAACAGGCAGAGGGGATGAACACCTTGGTGTCGCGCTTAGCTGATTTAGCAATAAAGGAGAAAGCCCTTCTTGACGAATGTGAAGCGTTGCTGACTATTAATGCCGCCATGCAGGTAAGATGTTGCATCTGATAGAGTAACACTTGCATTTTTAATTTGTATTTTCTAACTTTCTCATTTAAATTTAAATTTTTATTGAAAATATGTTCCATCTGTGTTGGTAGGTAAAGGAGAGCAGCCTTCAAACGCATCTGATACAGACATACGCGAGCATTGATAGATACTGAATATAACAATCTACGCAGCAACATCCATGACCCAGTGCGTGGCATCTATTCAGATATAACAGTAGTTGGTACTCAAGTTGATTCTAATGTACCTTTTACGTCTCTAGGGCTGCTTTTCCTCTGGTTCTCTATTCATTCTGTTATATCTCATGTCTAGAAGTGCCCTTATTTTTCTGTGACACTCAGACAAGAGATTTCAGGGAGAGTAACAAGAGGTCATTGCAATGCTTTATTTATTGGAGTGAAGGTAGAAATGTAGGTTATTCATTTTTTGAGGTGTGTCATCAAGTCAAATGCATCTATCTATATGGAAAAAATAACATCCCAAATAAAATTTCATTTTTTGGATCCCATTTACTGCTGCTATGTGTTGGTTTCGGTTCATCAAAAAATAGTAGAGTGTATAGAGAAGCACATACTATGTCTCCTGCTACCGAGGACTAGTTTTGTAATTCTCAAAAGTGTAACTACGAATGTGATTGTCAATATGTGGAACTAACGTGACCATTTTGTAATTTTATAATAAAAACAATACCTGTACTACTAGGGTTTTCTTGTGAGCCCTCAGCCTCACTCATGGTTTTTGGTGCTTTCGGGGTGATGTTCCTGTCTCGATATCGCCTTTTTGTCTGCAAAAGATTACACCTTTGTCGAATTTGGATCGTATTGAGACTTTGTGCATTTCTGATTGTTATGATAGTTAATCAGCAACTTGAAAAATTATTGTATTATTGTTGAAGATTTGTGTGGCCCTTGTTGATTTGCATCCTTGCAGTCTGTAATTCTATTTTGTTTGGTTGAAAATTTGTTAAAAATTTCAGTATTGGTCCTAATTCTTGGCAGGGTGCTTAGAATTGCTAGCCTGCTGTAAATGTGGACATACATTAATACATGTAGGCTTTAGGTGGGCATGTTTTGAGTTTCATATGCTCATAAAGGACCTATGGATATTTCTATTCTCTTTTCATGTGTAAATTGTTCGAAACGAAACCAGGATACAATTTTTGAAAAAATAGATCATCTGAAGTACACTCGAGACCAGCTCATTCAACTTTGTGAGCTTATTTGTAGGTAAAATAAATAAACCGTTTTTTATATCTAGTTCCTTCGCAGTCAGTTTCAGACAGCCTTTTAATTAACTAAATCGTCAGGCTCTTACGGCATCTAGAGATGTAAAAAATTAAAAGACACATTGATGCTGAACTTTTTGCGGAAGAGAAGCAGCAAGGGCGTGCTTGGAGAGAGTAATGTGTGTTTACTGATTACTTTGACATATTGCTTTGCTTCAGTCTGTCTTACAATGCCAAAAGTTTTATACTTTTGTGTTTAAATTTTTCTTGAAGCTTATTTTTCTTATTTCTTTTTATGTGAATGTGTAGTTGGCTACTCCATTTAAAGGCTGCCACATTGAACCAGATAGCTGTGACTGGCGTGGGAGATCCTCTAATCTTTGTCACTGGTAGAGGAAACATGTTAATTTCAAGCGCCTTCTATTGAATAATTGTCAAGAGGCACTTGAAGGTGCTGACAAGCTGCGACAAGAAGTCAAGCTAATGACTGGTCCCTTGCAAGAGGCTGAGCTTCAGGATAAAGAAAAGATGCTTAGACTCTGTATTCTAGGGAATATCAAGCTGATTGGAGAACTATTAAAGCAGAATATGGTTCCCCCAAAGCTAGTCCAGCACTTTGTTCATGTACGATTTTTACATTCAGTTTCGTAAGTAGTTATGGCTTCAGGTGAATCTTATTAAGCTGTTGTGTAGGAACTTCTAGGACAAGATAATAAAGTTTGCCCAGCTGAGGAAAATGTTGAGGCCATCTCACAGTTCTTTATTACTATTGGTAAGCAGCTGGATGCAGCGCAAAAATCAAACTGGGCAAATGACATGTATTTCAGTCAGTTGAAACTTGAAAGAGCTGACAACCAACAAAGACTTGGCTTCCCGTCTGAGATTCATGTTTAGGGATGTTATTGATCTCCGGGCTAACAATTGGATTCCTCGAAGAAAGGAGGTAAACAGCAGTTGTCAAAATGCCATGTCACAATCCTTATTGCATTCTATCATAAGCACTTAATTCAGTCTGTTTCCAAAAAAAATCTGTGGTTCAGGTTAAAGCCAATACTATTTATGAAATCCATTCAGGAGAAGAGCAATACCTGAAGTTGCATCCAGGCGCTACTGGAGGAATGAGAAATCAGCCTGGTCCTCCAGAAGTGAGTACCGGCCTTGGAGGCTTTCCTATTATGCGACCAGGTACTGGAGGTTTGATGCCTGGAGCAAGGACGATTATGAATACGTGTTTATGCCTGGATCTGGATGCATACTTTTTGCCTCCATATTAGACGACGCTGCCATTGATTTACCCAAGGCACCGAGTGAGTATGGTGAAGTACTCGGCAAAGCAGTCTTACTTTGTGAAATAGACTTCAAGCTGGTCAATGAACGCCTAGGCGAGGGGAGATTGCCTAAGCCGCACCTTTTTCTTCACTGCAATGAAGTATTAAAAATGGTGGAAGATGATTTATTCCTAAGGGCAATCCTTAATTCTGCCACTATAACAATAAGTTCCAGTCCTTTGGAGCAAGCAGTGCTAACTGCGCAAGCAACTGATATTGGTGCCTGCCAGAGCCTTTCCCAGTGAAAGCCTTTCGAAAGTAGGTGACATCTTATACCGTTTCTATATAATGACTGTTTCGTTGAATCATTGTCAAAGAGCTTCATCAAGCTAAGCTGTATGAGCATACTTAAGAATTGAGCTGTATACTTATGCCTGGGTTTTGATTCCTGAATGTCCTGTAGGATAGCCATATACTTTGGTTTTTTGATAGACACAAATGACGGTCTTGTTAGAGTTTGGATCCTTTAACTGGATGTGTTGTGTTACACTCAGAATTATTCATAAGTTCTGTCACCCAAAAGCAATATACTCTTATATAAATGGCGTTGATGATTGTGTTTGAGTTCAACAAAAGCTTATATAAATGATGCTATATTCAGAAGCTTATTTGATATTCTTAGCGCTGCTTGATTTAGGCAAGGGAAAGGAAGCAAGAGGTACTGAGTCTGAGAGAGGGGATGAAGGTGCTGTTTCTTGGTTCTGATATTCACTATTAGCAATAGTAGATGTAAATGCCATGTAATATTGGTTATCGGGATGATTTGTTTTTGCAAAGCTTGGCTTCGAGCCAATCAAGTGTTTCGAAGGAGGTTTCTGCGGCAACTGAAGGTCCCGTAGAGCAATTATATATTTCAGGTATGTAATGATTTAATCAAAGGTAAAGGTTAGCTAGATCAGACATTACTTGTATGGAAAGATTACATATAATTTTTATGTGCAAGGGGAACTTTTATTTCAATGAGTAGGCAGCAACATTGTACCCGTGCTTTGAAACGTTGCACCAGAGCCAGCTCAACAACAAAGGATCAGCTAGTAATTTATATTAGTTGAAAATTCCTTCATGTGCATGTGTCCATCTCATCAGTGAGACCCTAAACTTGTCAATTTTCACATCTCATAATTTAACAATTACAATACAGTTGTGTTAGTTAGTAACAACATTAACTTTTTATAACAAGCAAGTGGTGCAGGTACAGATATCTTGTGTTTTGCATTCTCCATGAACAAGCCCACTCACCCTTCTCCCTCTGACCGCACAGAATTTAAGACAATCTTCAGATAAGCAATATGGCAATTGGAGATCTCTTGAGATGCATAGTCCCTCCGCATCGACAGTTTTGTTCCCTACACACACATATGCATAAAAGATTGTTGTTAAAAAATGTTCTTATCGATGCTTCAAAATCATGTAACAAAAATGTTCAATCTTATTTTGCGACAACCTAGTGAGGAGACAAATATAAACCCTAGAAAGAGGAGCAAGGTTGATGATGAGCTCTTCATGTTTACTGTAATTTTATTTTCAATACAACATTTGAGATTAGTATTTTATAGTACTGCTTTTTATGGATGTGCGTTTCAATGAAATTATATACCATTCCACCATCAGTTAAAGTACTTATGTGTCGAATAGTAACATACAAATACATGCTATGAATTTGAACTATACGTACGTTTCTGGAAGCACAATTTGAGATGACACAAATTCATATTATCATTTACTTGCACAAAGTTATTAGGTATTCCTAGAATTTGTGATAAGCTGTATGGAAGCGCAAATACATCTCTGTGCCATTGTTTGAATGGTTGCTTAATGTTTCATGGAACACCCTCCACTTGTCAGCACCCCATTTCTTCCTTCCCACAATAAAATCAAAAACAGTTCCCTTCAATTTTCATCGAAATTAATAAGCAGCAATGACATTAGCTGAAGGAATACCAAAGAGGACACCCGGCTCGTCCGAGGTCCTTAACCAGACTAGAAAAATGCCCTTTTGCCCTATGCGAATGGCCATCGTAGGATTCGGAGCTACGGCCGTGTTAGGCTACTTTGTGTTATATTCCAAGAAGAAGCCAGAGGCGTCTGCCCTTGATGTTGCTAAGGTTGCTAGTGGGACTTCGAACCCTGGCAACACTCACCCTCGCAGTTAGAACGCCAACCTTTGTCAGTTATAATCATTGCATGCCTTGGGTTTCGTGCGCATGCTCATCGTACAGACCTTGGCGTTCGTAGATATATTTTTATTCAATTTCTATGCATTCCCTCATTGCAACGAAAATACAATTGTGTATACAAAATACTTTGCGACCAAATAAAATTACATCATTTGATAAAAGATTTAAACGTTAATGGTACAAAATCATTATATGGAATATCACAAGATATAAGTGGTATTTTGAAATATCCCTATTATGATGATGATTTTATGTTGTCAACTTAAAATTGAATTTTTATTTCTAGATTGAAAATATGTTCTAGGAGTACCAATGAATTCATGTTAGACGAGAAAAATCATGTCAGACGAGGAAAATCATGTTAACCGTTGAATTTTATTAATCCAGCTATTAAAACAGTCTCGTATTTTTTAATAATTTATTTCAATTTTTAATAAATAAAATTTTCTTACATGAGTCAAATTTTTAATCACAGTGATCTAAATACTTTATTACTTATATATTTTATTTTCATAGATGGGGTAAAGCAAAGAAAAAAAAGCAAAGGGTTGGGTTGGGTTGAGTCGATGAGACTCCGTGCCTCGATAACGTCAAAAGTTCTCGACTCCGCAAACCCCTAAATCAACTCTCATCTCATCTCATCTACCGCAACCCGTCACATCAAATCCTTTTCAATCGATCCTAATCGATCATGGAGGTCTGCCTGCGCCCTGACTTCACTTCATTCCTCGCCGCCACTCCATCTTCCCCCAACCGTAAAGATTCAATCTTTACTTTAACAATTTCATAATTCTCGTGGGTTTTCTAAATTTTGTGTTTTTCTAGGTCTAAGGGATCGAGGGGTTGCATCCGGTCAACGTCTCTACCGGTACGTTTTTGAAAGATGCTTCCTTTATTATTTATCAAATTTGAGAATTGATGTTATTCTCTTCAAGAATGATCAGATGAGCTTCGGTTTAATCATAAATTACTTCTGTGATTATCTTTTCACTGTTAAGAGATAGTTTGTATGATTTGCAGTTGCGTACTTATGGAAACAGTCACACAATAGGATGCTCGATAGACTGACTATTAGAACATCAACTACTTGTGAGTTACTTCTTAGATTTCTACCTATGCTAGCTTTTATGCTCAGTTTTGTAATTGTTGACATCGTCTTTTTTATTACTCAACGTGTTATGAAAATAGATGTAGAATTTCACATTTTTGCAGTTGCATTCAGTAGGCTATGTAGCGTACGACAAAGTTGCCCCAAGAGAATATTCAAAGATGTTGTTTCGGATTTAAGCTACAGAAAAGGAGCAAGTTATTGAGAAATGTATTAGTTAAGTCTGAACTTGCAGAAACTGGGACTCCTGCTGACTCATCTCCTATTTCAGGTTTTACTGATAACTCAACCTTGCTAGTTAAATAGGATTGTTAACTTTCATTGATCTTGATTACTTTTTCATTGCATTTCAGACCTGAAATTAGGCTCTAAAATTAGAGGCATTTTCTTTTATGCCGTAACATCTCTTAGTGCAATCGTCCTTTTCATTATCATGCTTGGAGCGCATCCATTTGTTCTACTATTGGATCGTTATAGGAGAAAAGCTCATCACTTGGTGGCCCAAATTTGGGCAACTTGTACTGTAAGTCCATTTTATAAAGTTCATTTTGAGGGCCTGGAGAACTTGCCTAAACCAGATACACCTGCCGTCTATGTTTCCAACCACCAAAGTTTTCTCGATATATACACTCTTCTCACTCTCGGCAGAAGCTTCAAGTTTATAAGCAAAACTGCTATATTCCTCATACCTATTATAGGCTGGGCCATGTTTCTTATGGGCACCATTCCTTTGAAGCGCATGGACAGCAGGAGCCAGTTGGTAATTACATTTACCATTAAGAAAGTAAATGTTTGTCTTTTGTGTGACTTTTACATTTAATCTTGTTTCGTCAATTGCAGGACTGTCTTAAGCGATGTATCACTCTTGTTAACAACGGAGCTTCTGTATTTTTCTTCCCTGAGGGGACTCGGAGCAAGACTGGAAAACTTGGTGCTTTTAAGGTAACAATAAGAGATCATATAGTTATATAATTGACCAGACGCATCCATTCTTTCTGAGTACTGATTTGATATCTTGTTATATGTAGAAAGGTGCATTCAGCATTGCTGCAAAGACAGGAGTACCAGTGGTTCCAATTACGCTCGAAGGGACTGGGAAAATAATGCCTTCAGGAATGGAGACTATATTGAATCAGGTTCAGTTAGAGTTGTTATTCACAAACCCATTGAAGGAAATGATGCGGAAGCTCTTTGCAACAAAGCTAGAACAATCATTTCAACTGCTCTCAACAAGGATGCTTGAATGAATTTAGCACTAAAGTTAATGATGAGCTCTTTTGATTTTCAAGCAAAGAAAAACCAATTTTCTCGGGATAACAGTATGTAATAGGTATGTACTTGATTCATCATTTTACAAAGCAAGTTCTTTGTGCTTGTCTACCAGAGTGACATCTTTTGAATAGAAAATTATCAAAGAAATTATTTGTGTAAATTTTAAATATCATTTTTCCAGATTTATTAAGCTAAGCAGCCATTTTAGATTTATGAGGAATTATTTGTAACAGGACAGTAACTGTGTGTTGCTACATTCATTGAATCTTTTGGGCACAGGTTGCAGATGACAGTGTAGTCAAGATTACATGGATGAATTCTTAATCACCCATTCGACAAGAGTTGAGACGCCAAAGCCAGTTGGAACTTTCTTTATGTGGTTCCACACCGGGCCAACCATGTCTATGTGCATCCACTGAACTTTTTCGCTCACAAACTGAATTCAACAGCCGCCGTGTGAGAAGAGAAAAATTAATAACAGCAGAGCTACACAATGAGTTGAACAAATGTGGAGAAATGCAATACCTGTTTTAAGAATAAAGCTGCAGTGATGGATCCACCAACAAGACTACCGTAGTTGATCATGTCAGCAATGCTTGACTTCATTCCCTCCCAGTACATATCTTCCATCGGAAGCCGCCAGTATTTCTCACCAGTAAGCTCTGAGGCTGAGAAAATTTCCTGGGCAAGGTCCTCATTTGGGGTGAACACTCCTGCCATCAAAGGTCCAAGAGCAATAGCACAAGCACCCGTCAGTGTAGCCAAATCAATTATCTGCGGAAATAACAGATGCAGTCAGCACTTTTAGCAACATATAGTAAAGAACATTACTATGTTATTTACCTTATCAACGCCTTGGTTGCAAGCATATATCAAAGCATCTGCTAGGGTTAGTCTCCCTTCCCCGTCTGTGTTATTTACCTGACAATTCGAAAATACTTATAATTAGAGACGGAGGGAGTACTACTTTGTATCAGTTAAATATCGGTATCATCCATGCTTGCTGAAAATTCTTATGAGTATTGTATTTGTTCATTAAGAGCTTTTAATTTTCTGAAAATGATCAAGTGAAAGACAAAAACAAGACAACTTAAAGTACCTCGATTGTCTTTCCATTTGAAGCAGTCACAACGTCCCCTGGCCGCATCCCAGACCCACTGATCATATTTTCACAAGCAGCAACAATGAAATGAACCTAAACCATACCATGTTCCACAAAAGTTGACAACACTCACAACTTTAAGTCCAATAAAAATCAAACAAATAAGAAAAAATGGGATTATTTACTGAAGTAATTTTAAAAAGTACCTCCACTCCTGGAGGTTTGATTTCTCCAATGGCTTTTGCTGCTCCAAGCACTGCAGCTGCACCTCCCATATCAAACTTCATCAGTTCGATCCCGCAGCCTGGCCCATTTTTGATGTTATAGCCTCCGCTGATCAGTCACACATCAAATATTAAACGGATAAGAAATAAAAAGACTACTATTTTGCTTGACATTTCAGGTAAATAAAATGTTTACCTATCAAAAGTAAGTCCTTTTCCGACTAAAGCCAACTTGGAATTTATATCTCCAGACGGAGGCTTGTATGTTAAATGAATGAAATAGGGCGGGTTTGCAGAGGCTGCAGCTACAGCAAGAAAGGAACCCATTTTAAGCTCTTTGCATTGTTCTGCATTTAGTATACTTGTCTCAAAAACATCTCTATATGTTGCCGCAATCTTCAGAGCCTCGTCAGCAAGCGCACCTGAATACAATTACCACAGACATTTAAGCTCTGAACAGAACTCAACAGTATTCTCTTAGATAATTATGGAAAATGTACTAACCAGGGGTGAGCACGTTAGCAGGAGCATTTACAAGCTCTTTAGCTAAAATTACACCAGAACACACATATTCCGCGTATTCGAGTTTCTTCTCTAGCTCAGGTCCAGACCCGAATCCAAGGACGTCCACAGATTTCAGCGCTGAAAATTTGGTATCGGATTTGAATCTTTTGTCTTCATATATGCCAAGTAAAATTCCTACCACCATTAAAATCAATCCATTTGTGTTAACATTTGTTTTGAATATAAACTTGTGACTTTTGATACTAAAATTCAACATATGCAAAAAATATTAAGCTCATGAAAAATAGAGGAAGCTCTCACCAGATGTTATAAGGGAAATGGTACCAAGTCGCGACTCATCAGTCAACCAATCAGAAGATGCAAGAGCAACTGCAATGCTACAAACTTGAGAAACCTTGGCAGCGGATGCAACTGCATCACCAAAGCTCTTACAACCCAGTGGCGACGGATTAGTCTTTCCTGGACCAAGTCCCATCAATCCAACTCGTTTTGATCCCAAACCAGATACTCTCAAAAAAACTGACTGTCCCACTCTAGCCTTAAAATCCTCATCAGTCAAGGCTTCGGATAAAAGACCAGTAAGAAGACTGTCTAGTTTTTTCAAAACTGGATTCTCAAACTTGGAATCTTCATCCTTGGCTAAGTCCTTCTCGGTTACACCCAATGCCAGTATATCCCCTTCCCATTCAGTCAAGTCCACATCTTTGGCGGCCAGAGATATCTTCATGACACGTTAAAAACGAATCAAGACAAACATTAAACATTCATGGACTTATAAAAAAATTGCATCCTTAACCTCATTTGCGATACATTCTTTTATAGAAAGTCTAACAAGATACAAAAACAATGCAATGATAATTAAATAGGTCTTACAAAAAAACAACCTTAGGAGTCTCAGTTGTTGCAGGCCGACTCAGACCCAAATTTGATGCTGCAGCTGAACAAGTCATGAATGTCTGGTGCAAGGTAGCAGTAACTGAAATACTGAGTAGAAAATGGCTAACACTGAAGCACAGTTATGGTATTATATTGTGTACTTTGGTGCATTTTTAATGTCATGGAATTTATATTTAGTGTTTGTTGGATTTTTTAAGGATTGAATGCTCACCAACTTTATTAAATGTTGTGTATATCTACTCAAATTTAATGGATTTGGAAAAAATTAATCAAACAAACATGTTTTGAAGGACCTTCAATAGTTTTGTCCGCATGTCCACCCACTGTGCCACCCCTTTCAAGGCATTTCATTCATTCAGCATTTTGACACAATATTTCTTGCCACAAATTTAGACCTGTAAGCTTAGAGATACGCAAAGCAAACCCAGACATTCCATATCACTTTGAAGTATTTCAGCGTCTTTTGATGCGGCAAAAGTACCAAGAACAAAACTACGGTTCCTGAATTTTTACACTGATCAAATACGTGAACTTAATAGTATTTGGAACTATTAGCAAGCAGCATGAAAAAGGAGGGAGCTATTTTGCAGAAAATTCAAGCTTATCGCCTTAATTATACATTAGTCAGCAATCGTAGCACGAGAGGTACCAGCAAGTGAAAAAACAAGGATACATTATTACCTGGTTATGCAATTCCTCCTTGGTCATTTGATGGTTCGATGTCCTTTAAAAGTCCAACAATTTGTTGCATACTTGGTCGCTTTGAAGGCTGATCGGCCGTGCATAGGTAACTTATTTTTAAAGCTTCCTCCATTTGGGAATCCAAGCCAATGCATTCCATTTTGGGATCAATAGCGCTTAATCCCTCATTCTTTTTCACCAATCCTCGAACCCAACTTACTAAAGTTGTGTGTTGCTCATCTTCGAGTACTGCCTTTTTACCAGTGAGAAGCTCGAATAAATGACCCCAAAACCATAGACGTCAGACTTTGGTGTGGGGGCTTGTGGAGATTGGTTGTCGCGGTGACAGAACTCAGGTGGGACATACCCTGGCGAGCCTCGAGCTATGATATCATCTACACCAGCCCCAAAAATCTTGGCTAGTCCAAAATCAGACAGTCTTGGTTCGAGGTTTGAGTCTAGGTAAACACTGCTAGCTTTGACATCTCTGTGGATAATGGGTGGCGAGCATCCATGGTGGAGGAAGGCTAACGCTCTAGCTGTTCCAAGTGCAATTTTGTGGCGGAAGGTCCACGTGTTTAACACTTTGTCTGAACCAGTGTTTCGGATATGATCAGCGGGGTCTTCTTCCCAAGTATCTGTGCTCCAATCTTCCGTCATTTGAACCCCGAGTGGCAAGTCATGGAGCAAGTTCTGCAAGGTCCCATTTTCCATGTAGTCGTAAATAGCAATCCTTTGATCCCCTGTCAAACAGTATCCGGTCAATGGAACTAAATTTGGGTGCTTTATTCTGCCAATGTACTCAAATTCTTTAGCAGCTTCTTGGTCAGTCATGGTCGAGCCATGAACCAAGACTTTAACAGCCACATGAATCCCACCGGATAAAAACCCTCTATAAACTGGACCAAACCTACCCTCAGCCAGCAATGTCCCTCGATCAAAATTTGATGTGGCTGCCAAGAGGTCCACGAATGTGAAGTTAAGCAATGGTTTTTCAAATATCACAACAGGAACTGAGTGGCTTGTTTGACGTCTGCCACCCAAGTAGTCGAGTCCGTCTGGAATGAAAATGGGCCGGAGATGTTCTGTTCTTCACTATACACAGGCTGCTTCACAGACCAAGTCGTGGTTTGCCTTCGACAACCAAATGCTAGGCACAATATCCCTACCAGCATGCAAACCATAGACAATGTCAATGCCAGTGCCAACGTCATCCCCCGGCTTTTCCTATCCCTTCTCTCAATCATCTTTGGATCTGCAGCAATTGGACAACTGTTTACTGACCCAGCAAATGCTGACTCGAGAACCTGTGGTGACAACTTGGCGCCACAAAATGTCAAGTTATTATTAGAGAAATTAAACCTCTCCATTGACTTCAATCCTTTTATGATAGAAAGCGGGACTTCTCCAGACAAATTATTTCGAGACAAATCAAGAACTCTAAGACTTTCAATGCTCAAAACATTGGGATGCGCCCGGTGAGATGGTTATCTGAAACATCAAGGGTACTCAATTTACTAAGCTGAGAAACTTCAACAGGAATAGTTGACGACAAACCAGTATGGGACAAGTTAAGATACTCCAACTCAACCAAGTTCCTAATTTGCGGAAACTTCTGCCTAGAAAATCTGTTGCAAGCCATATTGAGATGCACCAAATTGGGTGACTGATCCAAATCAAGGTACATTATGCCACTTAGATGATTTACGGACAAATCCAAGTAAACCAGATTTGACCAGTTGAAATGCACCTGAGAAATGTGGCCTGAAAAATGATTATAACTTAAGTCAACAACCTCGAGAGACTTCTGAAATGAATCCATCACAGAACCCTGAAACAAGTTATTGGAAATGTTGAGATGAGTAAGACTCTTCAGGCCCACAAAATCAGATACTCTTCCATGAATCTGGTTTCCAGCAAGGCTTAGATACTTAAGATTGGGTAATGCAGAAGTAAGGCCATCTGGTAGAGACCCAGAAAACAGATTGGATGAGACATCAAGTGAAGTCAAAGATTGGCAATTCAAGAGGCTTGATGGAAAAGATCCCTCAAATTTATTATTGCTGAGATTCAAAAGGTTGAGGCTTTTCAAGGAACTGAAGGCAGCAGGGAGCTGATTAAGAAGTAATTAGAAGACAAGTCTAGGGTTTCAAGAGCTCCAAAGTTACCTATGTTGCTAGGGAGTGAGCCAGAGATTTGATTTGATGAGAGATTGAGTGATTTCAACAGCCCCAAGCTCCAGAAATCAGATGGCAAACCAGTTACACCATTGTTGCTCAGATCCAAAGATTGAAGCTTGCTAAGCTTTCCTAAAGTGCTGTCAGGAATTATACCAGAAAGGTTCAAACTTGAAGCCGTAAAGCTGATCACATTCTCTCCGGAATCACAATTCACACCTCTCCATGAACATACCGGAGTTGTGAAGTGGTACAACTGTGAAAATCCATCACTAAGACCCATTTTGTGGAAGAATTCAGAGATGAAGAACCCATCAGTGTTTGGCTCTTGGCAAGTTGAGAGCTTGAAGAAGATGATTGCAAGAATGAGAATTGAACTCAAAACCCCAGAACCCATCTAGGATGAAAAGCTCAAAATCTGTGGAAAGGTTGAAGAGGGTAGTGAAAAGGTTAAAGCTTTACCAACAGCAAGCAACAAAACAAGACACCCAAATCCCAAATCTTTGTTTTTGGGGTAATGGGATTTTAATGTTACGGTTCTTTGTTGCTTGATTTGTGTCAAAACTGTTGAAGTTTGTGCAACCCAAAAACCACTCAAATGTTGAGTGCAGCCTGGGAACCCATAAAAGCACAGAAGTGAGATGCGCTATAGTACATGTTAGCTAGCAGCACACTACTTAATTCAAGGGGACCAGTGTTTAACATGCACAATGTTCCATCCTAAACGCAGATTGTCAACAATTTAGGATTCAGATTTGTCCTAACTAAATTGGTCATTTTTCATTCGAGGGACTTGATGCAAGGTTATGAATTTGACATAACACTGAATCAATTTTCAGCAATTACACTTTCAAGCTAGATTCATGAATCAATATAATGTCATACATATCTCCAATTATTCGATATGAGACAATTTATCGACTATTTTATTTATTATAGGATCGTTACCAAATCAATAAGCTAATTTATTTAATTCGGAGGAGTTTTATTCTTTTAGATGATGAGCCTTAAGGGTTAGGTTTTAAGAAAACATTTAATTTATGTGAGACATAAGGACAAAATCTGAACCGTTGATTTGATTAATCTAACGGTTGTGATTAAACTTAGATTTTATTAAAGTTGGTTATTGGATTTGGAGGTCTTTTTACTTTTAATTTCATTCGTTGAATTATCAGAAATCAAAGGTTAAATTATGTCCACGATCTCACAAATATTTGTAAGTCCTCCGAAATATTTTCCTTGACCCTTAAATAACAACTACTACTTCTTTTGTTTCAATATAAGACTTAAGTAGTTAATATGGCATTATCAAGACTCGAGAGAGTATGAACTCTGTGGATGATACTGTTGATTTCTAGATTAAAGTGATGACTTTTATTGGTGTGGGCATTCAGTGGTTTATTTGCATTGAAGTGTTTGACCAAAAATGGGCTCTACTTGACCTTCCAACATTGACAATCTCTGATTTATTTCCCTAAACACGTAGGTGTAGATGTGAATGTATATAGGTTGCTATCAAATCTGATGCTCCTTGGGTGATTTTGATAGATTTAACTCAAATAGTTGAATGTTATTGCATAGTTGTGTCCACCAGAAATTGTTTGTTTACTCAATTCTGTACAGGGACCAATAAAGTGATTACGATCAACAATTTAAGAATTTCAAATTTTGACAATAGATAAGCCAACAAATCGTTAATTTCGTAGAATATCAAAATTTGATGAATAAAAATTGTTGATTTCATTAAAATGTTTAAAATGTTTAAAATGTTAAAAATGTTAAAAATTCGTCTCACAAAACATTTAAAATGTTTTTATAGAAAACATAATGAAACCTAAAACAAAATTTAAAACAAATTAAATTAAAGGCTCAAATGACCGACATGTATCATTCTCTACAGTGCAAAAAGATTTGTCCTTAAATCAAAAGCGAATTTATCGCCAGATGGATAGAGTGATCAACCTCGAACCACATAACACGACGTAGTTGATTGTCGTGCGCCACATATTGATCGAAAAGAATCTGAAGCATACTCGTCGCAACATACATCTGAAAAAGTAACGTCGGTATCCTCATCGATAATGACTTAACCTTCATACCAGTAGTGCCAGAAGACTGAAATATTTTGTTTTGTAAATAATTTCCTGATGTGTTAAAATAGTAGGTCGCAATAATAAAACATCAATAATGTACTCTTTAACTTCTTCCTCATCATCATTGTAATCATTGTAAATCAACATCAACTCTCCATAACTCATCAATCTTAAGGTTTGCCGCAACGTTGGTTGCTCTCCTTTGTGCTTGAGATGACATAGTTACATGATCGGTTGGAAACTGATATTAATTTGATGCAACGCGAGTGGAACAACAAGAGCGTTAAGAGTCAATATCTCGTTTATTCCAAAAATTGACGATAAATAAATCAATAACTTGTTAGTCGCGTAGAATATCGAGAAATCGACGAACAAGAATTATTGATTTTAATAATGAATAACGAAAATTTTACAGGTAAAAGATATCTTAAGTTTTTTTATATTTATCATCAACACTCAATGTATAGAAAACAAAATGAGAGGGGCGCTCAAATATATAGTATTTATCTTTAAATTATATTTGTAAGACCACGTCTTGACTGTCCATCTCATCTATTAGTTCATTAATTGAGTGACATGTTACTTAACCAAACCTAAATAAAAATGACCGTTAGTGGGTCGTGACAAACTTATGATTGTTGGATGACACATTTAGTTCGTGCTCCTGGATAGTCAACTCTATTTATATTATAAATACAATTTTAAGAGTGAACCCCTTCATTTTAAGAGTGTTTCTTAACTTGCTGATCAAATTCATATTCACCTAAGAAGATGTGTTCCATTCAACTTAGATTAATTTGAAAATATTTGAAGGTTTTTTTGTTAAGGAATGAATAATCTCATTTTCAACTTATTTCGTTTATTTCTTATATCCTACTCCGCAAAATTTATACTCTGCCCCATCATAAATTGAATTCAGGTGATTGACACCTGTGAACTAAGATACTCCTTATGGTTAAAACATTTGAAGGTTGAAGTGAGAAACATGAGAAAGTGAGATTGGTAGGAAAGCAATATGTGATTTTCCTTAAATTTAGGCATTGATTGATTGATGTTGTGAGTGATTGTGATGGAGAAACTCAACCGACATTCATTATTATCACCGCAACCTCCTTATTTATACCATCATTTAACACATTGAATACATATGCTCTTGACATCCACCGCCAACTAAAAAACACATCCTAACAAACTTGTTAGTTTCTTTAAAGAATCAAATGTCTTTACAAAAACCATTCTTTTTCATATCTACAAATGTATTCCAATTTCCAACATACCTACACCAGCATCTTCTAGGGCTTTTCTATCATATATAAAAGAAATATATCTGAAATCAACGATTGTAAAGAACAAATCGAAATTCAGATATTTACTGAAAGTTGCATCAATACATGCGACTGATCAAAGATCAAATATACACGTGTTATGATTTAGTTATGAACTTGTGATCGAAATGGTCCTAGGCAGAAGCAATGTGATGCATGCATGCAAATCATCAGGCGGTGACTTCTTTATTCCTCTACACAAAAGTCCCTGATTCCAAATTGCATAGCATAGATAATACTTGTAAAGACAATTAAAGGAAACAAAGTCTGGTATATCTAATAATCAAGTGCTTCATGCAAATACACAACCAAACTTGAACAAAGAGAACACAGTATAATGGCAAAGTCTTGTTCAAATGTGTTTGTTGCGGACAAGAGTATCAAATGAAATGATCGATAAGTTCTAAGAGCATTATCAATGTGTTCAGTCATAAACGACATTGTGCCCATTGAATATATGTACTCCTATTTTAAAAGTACATATTGATCATCCATAATGTAAATTGACTGTCGATTGAAATAAAAAACTAAACTCTGATATAAAATTGACCCTTTTTAGAATATACTCCAGCTTATTTATTCCTAAACAACTTTAGTAACCACAAAAGAGTGACTGGATACATGTTAATTAAGTGAGATCACATGGAGACCTAAGGAAGATCATCTTTTCATTATCATGGGTGTGTTCATGATTCTCAAAGCGCAGATTTACAACTGTTTTTCTATAATCATAACCCGTCTTTACAAGCATGTGTTGGTGTATCATCGAGCTTTCTTTTATGTAACTTTTTATCAATGTTTGTGATGACTTCACATGGTTTGTTAGTCATCATGCATGTTCCCATATCATTGTTAATAGTACGGAGTAATATCTTTGTCGTGTGGCTCCCTTCTCAACCAAAACATTTCAGTTCCTTTAATTGAGTTAGTTCTCATATGGTTGAATCTTGTCTAGAGAACGTGAGATTTTGAGCTCATGCGCAAGATGGATGTTCAAAGTACACGAACACTAAAAGCGAACAACCTAAGATGGGTTTGGTTCCAAAACACTATGCCCATGTAGTTGGTCTCAAACTTGGCAATGCCAAAGGACATTCAAGTCTCAACCCTAATTTATTTCTAAAATGACTGGTGTGCTTTAGCTCATTAACTCATAGAGGTGGTATGTGGGTGGATAGGCTTTTGAAGAGACCCACCCAATATCGGGTATTCATCATGTTACTTAATGCATGTATCAGATAGTTGAGGTAACTGTTTTGATGCTAGCTACATTAGGTGTTTCAGCATATTTGTAGACGGTCCAGTTAGTTGAAACACCTAGTGCACATCCACCACTTGTTGAAATCAACATACTCAGTATTCAATTCACTGTTGTCTGGTTGTTGAGGGTCAAACCTCTTTAACCGATAAAGACGTTTAGGCCTGGGCTTTGGAGCATTATAATGAGCTATAAACTTTTTTGCTTTATGAAGCCCAATTGCCATTATTTTGCAGTAATTTGATCACAAGTTCAATCTGGTTACAGCTCAAGAGAACAAACAGTACAAACAATGACAATTAGTTTTGGTAATTAAGGTCATTTGTACCTTTTAATTTGTTTCAACCCTAATTTCTCAACGTATATATCAGTTTGGTAATTTTAGTACATAATTGGAACTCACTCTTGCTAACTTTAGAGAGGTTAGGACATTTGAAGAATTGTGTAATGACGGAGTATATAGGAGTAGTTATGTCTTATGTACAGCCAAAATAAAAATATTATTTCTGGAAATGCACAATTGAGACATTCTTCAAAGTGGACCGGTTGAGACATATCTTTACCATTTTTTGATGAATCTTTGCCATTTGAATTTAGAAGGAAATGCTCAATTGAGACATTCTTCAGAAGTAACAAGGCCACCAAAGCTTCGTTTGTACTTAGTACTTACACAAGGTTACGTTTCGGAGTACACTATGGGAGATCTAAGCTTAGTTAGTACTCAGATACAAACACGGATCTGTCTTAGCCACTGCGGAGGAGGCGAATTGTTCGGGAGAACACTATTAGATGACGAAACAATGTTTGGGATAATAGAGCCGGTTGTGACAAGCCATAGAGAGATCTTTACACTAAGTGGAGCTTAGTGCACATTCAGACGAGTCGATTGTAGAAGGCTTGAAGAGTTTATCTTTCAAGTTTGCACTTCATTTTCGAATTGTTAATAGTAGAGTGCTTCACGTTTGACTTGTGATAAATCACTACACGTACGGACACATTGTCATTATGAAATGAGGTACCAAATAGTTGTGTCACTAATTTTACTTTTTCACTATTTGTGTCATTCAAAACATTCAAAATATTACTAAAATGTTTCTCAGAAATTGTCATAAAATAGTTGGGACAAGTTTAGTACCACATAAGTATTTGATGGACTCATTAGATGAAGTAAAACTACGTATGGATATTATCCATTAAGTTGATGTGATGGACTAATCTTGATTATAAACTATAGGGCTCCAGCGGAAAGGGGACTTGTCGCACAATGGAAGATCTCATGTTTCAGATAATTTTTGATGGCGCACTTGGAGCATGTAAATTTCTTGTATTTTGAATGGGATAGTACATATTATTAGAGTAATTTTTGGGGTGATATTTAATACGTTCCCAATAGTTGAGGCATGCATCTCTCTAGAGGTGTCAAAACGGATGGACGGTTTATAAACGGATGGGTCATAAACGGATGAGTGATAAACGGATGAAATCTGATCCATCCGTTTAATTTAAATGGATTAAATGGATGGATGATAATCGGATAACGGATTAATGGATAATCCATTTATCTGTTTATGATCCGTTTATCCATTTATCGTCCATCCGTTTATGATCCGTTTATCCGTTTATGATCCATTTATCCGTTTATCCGTTTATCATCCATCCGTTTATCATCCGTTTATCCATTTATGATTCGTTTATCCGTTTATGATCCGTTTAACCAATTATCACTCATTTATTCATTTGTTATTATCAAATAATCCTAATTCAATTGTATTATTCATGTAATTAATAAGTTTTCTGATAATTTAATTTGATAATAAACGGATCAACTGGGGTTCCGTTGAAGCCCGACTTTAGTGCAGTTCCATTAAAGAGAAAGGAGAGTGCCGGCACTGGGGTTTTCATTCCTCGGAGATATGATGCTTCTCCAGTTGTTCCTCCCAGGAAGAGAACAGTGGCACCCTGTGCTGTGGTTCCTGCTAAAGTAGTTCAGGCCTTGAACACTAGTTTTGAAACAATGAGTGCTTGTTCACAGTCCCATTGCAATCCAATACCAACTGATGCTTCAATTTATCTTCAAAGCTATGGTATGGTTTGAATTTAGTGTTTACTATTTCATTTTCAGTTGCTGTCCATTTTGATGTATGTTATTTAATGAGTAACCCCAGTTGCTTTGAGGATTGGTTCAAACACCTAATTGATCGGTTCAATTGTAATTGGTAAACGGATGATAAACGGATCATGGATAATCCGTTTCATCCGTTTATTAAATGGGTGATAAACGGATATGATTAATTTGATCCATTTAATTAAATGGATGGTTAACGGATAAATTTAAATGGACGGATTATGGATTATAAATGGATTTGGACTAAATTGACAGGTCTACATCTCTCTCATCTAGCTCGATCTTTGTTTTTCTGGAAACAGTACAAACTTGTAGTAGTCATTACCATATGAACTTTGGGTATTGTAGAAATGAAATGCCGTACAAAGAAGCATTGATTTATTAAAGGTGGTAAAGTAAATTGCATGCAGGAACGAAGTCTAGACTATACACATAACGCCAGGCCGAAACTTGAGAAAATAAAAAGAAACGTTTTGTTATGGTCTTTACCTCATTTATTGTTTTTCTTGAAATTTGCTTCTTGTTGTTGTTAGGTGTGATGGAGTCATTGGTGTCCAATTCCACGAGTCAATATTTTCGTCCTTTAAGCCAAAAGTCCTAAACCCTCATGAAGACCCGCCATATATTATTCTCTGCGCTTCAACCACCCTCCTTTATTCTTTGCTTTCAAACTTAACACTTAGGTGACACTGGCCCGCTGCCGTTGGACGTGCTGTTTGTCCCCGCACGTTTTGTGGAAGAAGAGGATGATAAGGGATTCTTGGCTGTCGAGATGGCTGCAGCCAGTGAGATCGGCATCAGGCACAGACCTTTGGACTGTAAATACTGCATGGCTGATCCCATGTCCTCTTCCATCAGCTTCGCTACTTGGTTCTCATTCACTGCTGCTGTGGAGGCTGAGTTAGTGGCAGTGGCTTCCTCAGTGGAGGTTGCTGTCAGTTCCCCGTTACTACCTCCGCGTCTCATCATTGCTCTTGCCCTCGCCCTTAAACTATCTCCCCCTCCCTGCTTGACACAAACACCACGTGTATTATGCATGCCACTTCAATATATAGTATGTGTGTATAAAAAGCAAAAGATGATAAACAAACAGAAGGGAAGCAGTTGTGAGGGATATGGAGGCAGATTCTGAAAAGTTGAGAGCACGCATGTATTGGCTTTTACTCATTATATGTCCACCACCTAGTTATATTTCGTTTGGCATTATAACCTAGTCAACTTTTCAGTCCTGTATTATCATGGCTAATCTAAAGAGACCAAATGAAATATTCGCTTCTAGTAAAAGGATCTTGATCTCCCTGGAAAGATACTAGAGCTTAACTAATAACTGTTAGGTATGCAGCAAGTATAATATGTAATTATCAGTAAAAGAAAAAACAAGTGTAAGATGTGGGAGTGGGGGTTGTTACTCAGAAGACATATTATCTCCAACAAGTGGATTTGCTGCTCCTGCTCCTCCTAATCTGCTCATGCTCAGTACCTGTTTGATTCCATTTTGTAATACATATGCATCATGTTACTGGCATTAATTAAGATCAGAAAGAAGCATTATCATAACATTGTAGAAAAGGCCATATTTATTATTTGTGTTCTTCAGCTAGTTACTTATACTAGTGTTACTGTAGTTTAAACAAGACAAAAATGGAATTTTTATAGACTGAAAGAATTTCATGTTATCATCCAATTGACATATATATATATATGAAAAGAAAGAGAAGGCTGCATGAGTGCACCTTGACTTGGAGCTGGAGGAACTTTACATATTCTATAATCTCATCAAGCATGGAAGCCTTGTCTGTCTGTCATTCCATTTTCATTAGATGCACACATTATTAACGCAAAACAAGAATTTTAATAAGCAGCTATGATGAATAAAATAATACAAAACTCGTTGTTATTCAATACACATTAGCAGCTCATGAGACAGCCTTCCATCAAATTATTATAGCCCAAAACATAATTTTAATAACTGGACATTGGGGGACCCCAGATCCCACTCCCCATCATCATAAAAATAATACGGAGTGCTTAGCTCGGAAAGACATGCATCCATGTCCTAGAAAGTCTACTCCAAGACCTTTCCTAATTTCTACATCAGGCACATTATAAAAAATAGTATATGGCCATATGCAGAGTACAGCTCTAAATCGGGGTTAATGACAAACACAATTATGTTTTCCAACATTGTAGAATGAGCTCTGGAATTGCTAGTCTTGCATCTTAGTGGTATTTTCTAACTTTCATGCGTTGAAAACAGTACAGATTTTACTTAACAAGACAAAAGAGAACTCATTATTAACTGATACGATCAGTTGTTTAACAACTACTATATCCACTTTGTTAAACTATAAACTTTCTAATTAAAACTGCTTATAATAGCTTGATCTTCTTCAATCACTCACACATGGAATCATACCCATTTACTCATCGGATTTACACTAAAGAACAATTTTCCCTAAAGATGATTTAAGTACCTTGTTAGCATTGGGTACCAGCTCCTGCAGTCCTTTCATTCTCTCAGCAATCCTCTCCCTTCTCAACTGCAACAAATACAGGAACAAGCTAGCATTAATCAACCACAGTCACTTAACTGTCTAAAGTCGCATTTCCTCATCGGGTCCAAATTAAACAACAAGAAACATACTACAAAAGAAAGAAAAGATCAAATGATGTTAACATATATAATAATCTCACTCTTTCAGCTATGCTGTGAGGATCTGTCGCCTGTCCTCTTCTAGCCCGCACACGCTGCTTCGGCTGAGCTGCTGTGGCACTGATCATGGACGTCTGGTTGTTGTTCATGGTGCCCGGAACCTCAAAACCAGGCCCTCCCTGCCATTTAAACAATACATAATCATGCTGCTTCAACTAGTTTGGTCTTGCACATTGAATATCAAGGTCTCGCGGTCAATTTATATGAAGAAGTAGTTGACAATAATTACGTACCTGAGAGGCCAGAAAATGGTCATCAGGTAAGTTCATCTGCTGGCCGGATCCGAGTAGAGATCCGACGAAGCTGCCGTTGAATAGTCCAGCCATCTGATTCTCCACGCCCCCCTGTGTCAAAAATAGTCTGTCAGTCAATACGTCGAACAGTAATCAGACGTCGAAATCGGTAAGCAAAATTACGAACCGAGTGAAACGAATCGAACGAAGAGCCTTCAAGAAGCGATCCGCGGTGGTCTTCCATACCACCGAACGGCATCGGAAGCATCTGCTGCTGAGCCCTAAGCTTAGACGACAGTGACTCGTCAAACTGATATCCGCCAGCAGAGACGCCGTTGTCAGGTGACGCAGAGTCTCCAGCTTTGGACTCCCAAGCAGACTCAGAATTCAAACTGAAAGCATCTGCTCGAGGAAGTCATCGTGGGGAGGCGGCGCGTGGTGATGATATCCCTGCAAATCATGCACCGATTTGTGACCGGGATGGTCCTGATCGTGATCTGGAGACGGTGACGATCCGCTGTTACGGCTCTGTGATTGGGCTGCATTTTGGTGGTGATGATGGATTAGGGTTTAGAAGCGACGGAGGTGGTGGTGGCGGTTGGAGGAGAGAGAACAAAGCGGACAAGATGACGTAGAGAGAGAAGAAGCTACTGATGAAAAGCTGTTGAATGGTGTGTTTGGTATTTATAACACAAACATTTTCATTTTTGTTTCAATTATGCATTTTAATTAATACTGTTAAATTGTTTATTGAATATTTAAACTAAATTATTAGTCTGATAAAAGTTGATTAAATAGAATTAAAAGTTTGAGTTTTGAATTGATAAAAAATGATTATATATTTTGATTTCAAAAAAATGAGAAGAGATCGAGTGAAAAGTAAATGGTAGTTATAAAGTAAAAAGATATGAATCGTTCAATAAAATTAATTGGATGGTTTAGATTTAGGGTCAATTTATAAATATTGAAATTAATTAAGCATTAAATATATTAATAAATAAATTAATAAGAGTAAATTAGTCTTACACATTAAGCGATTCCATAAAATCAGGGAAAGATAATGTTTAAATATCCAAGCTTTTAATCGAAATCTACAAACGAAACTGATACGGAATAGCGGCATCTACGAAGAAGTGAGCTGAATTGCGAAAGAAGCTACCGAAACGAGCATGTTGAAGGTGGTGGATTCGGTGGAGTGTGAAGAGTTTAAAGAGCCGCTACTGGTGTGGGTTTTTAGGGTGGTAAAGTGTGTGTTGTCCTCATGTTTTCGTTGCTTAGTGTGGAACCTGAAGAGTTTTTGGTTACTAATCTTTTGTGTGCTTAGTGTGCCTTGAATATAGAAATTTTTAGAGAGTTCTTTGACTTACAAGCTTGTATCACCTCTTCATGTTATGCATGTTCTCTCTGCTAGGTGATTTGATTTTCTATTATTAGTAATTTAGTGTTTTAATTGTTATAATGATTTGATGTTCTCGACTCACAAGCTGCTCAATTGTCATAACATTTTATCACAAAATACGGTATGATTCATGAATCATAATGTATCAAATGATGAAGCATATTGATAAATAAGTGGTTCATCATTTGACCTCATATGATTCATGAACCGTAGAGTATCAAATACAGAACCATGTTAATTTGACAGTGATTACTTATTTATCACGCAAGAATATCAAATTGAGAAGAGAAAAATCAAGTTGTAAACGTTGAGAATGAACCAATGATGCTATGATTCATTATTTGCTATGCTATGGTTCAATAACCAACAATGTATAATTTTTGAACCATATGTATAACAATGAATTTTAATTTCAAATCGTGTTTTTGTATTGTAATACATGAATCAACAAGTTTACTGAATCTTCTACATTATAGTTTAAAGATAAAGACAAATATAAAAAATTGCATGATTAAATAAAAAGTATGTTACGATTCAATATTTATTATGGTAGATATCCATCATGTTGAATCAACACAAAATTTAGTTGAGCCTTGAAAAATCATAAATCATCCATCAGTTATCATATTTTTGGAATCAAATAAATTAAAATATATCTAAAATAGAGTAAAGTTCAAGAAAAATAAAGAGTTTAAGTGATGGACTTAATATCAATCGTTAGATTAGATTAATATGCGGTTGAGATTAAAGTTGGTTTTTATATAATGGGCGGTTGGATTTGCAAAAAATCCTAGCGGTTGAGAGTGACGGTTACTTTTTGAATCAAATCTCATCCGTTAGATTATTAGTAATCAACGATTGAGATTATGTCTCACAGTCTCACATTTATTTAGGTCCTCCTAGAACCTTACTCATCTAAAATATATCTAAAATATAGTTAGTTATCAATAATTAAGGAATCAAATAAGTAATATATTTTATTAGTTAAGTGACAATTGTACCCTTTGAATATTAAAATTAAATATTTTCAGTGAATAAAAGGAACCGTAGGATTGAAACAAATAAACGAACAAGATTTGTTTTCATTTTATAACCTAACTGTTACTTTTCACGTGATCCATTCTCAAAAAGGATTGATACCCCCTGGTTACGCTGTGTTGTTTTATATATTAAATTAATTATTTTACATATTAATATTTTTATGTAGGCTTATATTGTTGTAGAGAATCATTTTTTGATTTGGTCAGACATGTTACGGAAAACTCTAGTTTAGTTACTTGAGCTAATTAACTGATTACATAGAATTTGTAAACATATTTTTATTTATGATTGTTTACATTTATCTATAAAAAAGATTATATTGGTATTTTATGAATTGGTTTTACGAGTAGGATGAAGATCAAGATGAACATTATATTTTTGAAATGGAATGACTAAATCTTAATCACTGATTTGATTAATTTGGTGATTGAGATTAAATTGATTTTTAATTAAATATGATGGTTGTATTAGCAAAATACACGAGACGGTTGGATTTGATGGTTATTTTGAGTTTAAATCTCGTCCGTTGGATTATTAATAATGTTTGAGATTGTGTCTCACTGTCACACAAAAGTATAAATGTTTTACTTGATATGATCCCTATATTTAGTTTTTCATCAATGACTAATAGATTGGCATCGTAATTGATATTCCTGCAATTGTATATTACTGAGTAAAAATGATATTTTTATAGAAAATTATATTGCCTTTCCATGAGAGCTTTTAATCAAAACAAAAAGTCATGCTCAAAAACGTAAAATAAGTTATAAAATGCCACCATCATACTTAATTTGTTACCTCTAATCATGACAAATCCTTATGTCGTGAGAATATTTTGAATTAATTTACGATGTATCAAATTTGTTTAATGTAATGATAAGTATTGGAGTATTTAATAAATCTGATGAATTTTGTTCAAAAACGAGAAAAGAAACTCAAATAACTCTTCTAAATAAAAGTGTTGTTTCCAAAGGTGCCTTAATTGTAAAACATCTTGAGACAAAAGTTATCTTTTATATTATCAAAAGGTTTTGTTGAACGAATTTCGATTATGAAATGACTTCGATTAGTTCAACATGTCCATCATTATTATTTTTTAATAACTATCTCATTTATAGCACAAGGAACAGTCGTCTAATGGTCAGCTATTCGGTCTCTGCTCGTAAAGACTGGTGGTTGAAGCCCTCCTAAGTGAATCAGTGCCTTGAATATGAGGTCTGTCCATTTCTTGAGCGATGAATGGAACAAAAATTTGAGAAAAAAACTACCTAATTTGTAATTGTTGGCATTAAGTTATGCCAATAAATTTATCTTTTCAAATTATATTTTGCGTCCAATTAGCAATATGGATAAAGATCAGGAGAGACATTATATATTTGTGAGACGAAGTGACCTAATCTGAACCGTTGATTTGATTAATTTGATGGTTGAGATTAAATAGATTTTTAATAAAAATTGGACGGTTGGATTTGACAGTTATTTTTTATTTAAATATCATCCGTTGAGTTATTCAACGATCGAGATTGTGTCTCACCGTCATATAAATATTTATATGTCATCCTCAAACTTTTCCCTTAGCAGTACAACTATATAAAATATGGGAAAACTGTAAAAAAATTACAGGGGCAAACTTGAAAAAACGCTATTGATCGGTTTACCTGGAATAAAGTTGATATGTTAACATATGAGATATCCACCAAAAATGTTAATCATGAAACAAAAAAATACAAAAACAAGTCAATATTATTATAATATTGATAAATGAACTTGTAAAATTACTTTTTATACACATTCGAAAAAGCAACAATCAGTTCAATAAGAGAAGCAGGAATAGCGGCCTAACAGTCTTTGGTCTTGGAGGTCGGTGGTTCAAATCTTCTTAAATACATCTCAATCTTGAGTCTGGATTTGTCTTGTCCTTGAGCGACGTAAAAGTAAATTTAAAAAAATTAATAAGAGAAGAGGTTGTATTTTAGAAATACCAAAGTCATTAAAAAGGAAGAGAATGACAACTTTATCCTAATAGTTGTAGACAATGAGATCACGAAAGGACAATCAAAGTGTACTAAAATATTACAAGTAGAATGTACCAACATTATTGTTCCCCTTTGTTTATGTATTTGTCTTCTCCTACATTAAAGCACATTACTTTAAGGTTTAATCTCACAGGTTTCTAAACCCTAATCAATTACTACCATATTCTTGAAATCATACATAAAAACCTACTCTTTAGTTTCCAACGTTATTAATAGTTAAATGTATGATTGTCTGCTGCTGATCGATCATAATTTTAAAATCAAATTATGCAGCTAGACATGTCGATAACCGATTGATTTTACTAATTCACATGATTCATTACTACTTAATGGAGTTGTATATGACTGACTAGTTGCATTAATATCGAAAATCATCAAGATTCAAAATGATTGATTCTTAATATAAGTATTCATTCTTACACATTGCAAGATTCAAGAATGGGCTATATAAGTACATCAATAGCCATAGTTATCTGACATACTCTTAAATAATTTATGTACAATGAGAAGATTTAAAAATCAATGTTGATTTAGATTTATCAAAATATGTTTTTGTAAAGATTTTTAAAGTGATAATCTTTGTTATATCTTCACTGAGCGCTTCCTACCTGTCACTACTTGACTAACTCTTTCAGAAAAACTTCATTATTATTGGTATCCGATAATAATGAATGTATCTCTCCGTATTAAATAAATTTGGAATGACACGTATCGATTAGTTGTGGTGTGGTTTGTTGAAGAGAGGGCATCTTCCCACGGCATTGATTGGTATTTATTTACAAAATCCTAGTTAAGTGATTAAAGAATTGATGAAGAGGCATCTTGATGGACAACAGAACATGCTCAATTTTAATTGTTTATAGTTTTATGTTCGTTTAGTTAGTTTTATTGGATTATGGTTAAGTATATGCTTCTTCTTGGAACCAAGCATATCCATGGGTTGAAGATTTGAAATATTGATTGGTTTGTGGGACTTGAGATCTGATCTAACTTCACTCGGGAGAATTTGATCTTTTGACATTATTGATTCCGGAGATGCAACAAGCAATGAGCAGAAATGGGTTCTGTAAACAGACGCTGCTGGAGCTCCATCAGTCATAACAGGTTCGGTTCCTTCTAGTATTTGCATTTTAGATTAACTATATGCACCTTTTACTTGCATTTATGCATTTTGCTACGCGACAAACTATTTGCACAAAACGATAAAAATTGTAAAAGTACAATAATCCAACAGTTGGATGGCTGGATCGTAAAGCCAATCTCTAGTTAAAACAAGTTAAAACCAGTTCAAAATCTAGCAGGATTCAATTTGTTGATATGTGATGTACATTGTAATGGCAGATAGCAAGAGTGTTGGCCGCAGCAGCTAGACTATAAGAAAAATAGCAGTAAATCTTGTAAATTAAACCCTGGTGCAAATGTACGCAAGTATTAAAAAAATCAAATTGTCAAGCAATAGTTTTAGCAAGACTGCTCAAATTTCATAAATGAAAAACATGAAATTTTTTCTTAATGTGGCTACTAAGCTTGGCAGATGCCCAGTTGGGATAATATGACAATGATAACAAAAGCTAAACAAAGGAGACAGATTTGGTGCTCAAAAACTGAAGTTTAGTGAGACTTGACATATTCTTGAACAATGTGGAGGCCTTCACTTTCTTCACCATAGTCCTGTAAAAATGCAAATCATTAAGATGTGCCAAGTCGGATAGCAATGGTATACAAAGAAGTCTAAATGCCATACGAACAATCAAGGGTGAAACTAGAACAGTCTTTTCAGGAGGTAAAAAAGAGATAACTAAATAACAGGTTCAGCTACTGTTACTCCCGAAAAAACAAATAAAAAACAAATTTAAAACTAGAACAGTCTTTTCAAAAGGTAAAAATGAGAAAACTAAATATCAGGTTCAAAAACTATTACTCCCACAAAAAAAGTGAAACCAGAACAGTCTCTTCAAGAGGTAAAAGGAGATTACTAAACAAAAGGTTCAAATACTGTTACTCCCGAAAAACCAAAAAAACAAATTTGAAATGAAATCTCTAATAAATATAGTAAACAGTAGTTACTGTTATCAGTTATGGACACCAAACAAGAGGGTAATTATTATATTTTAGTAGCACTAAGATCTTATATACCAGTGAAATACCAAACTTGGTTCGATTATTAAGGTTAAATATAAAATGAAAGTTTGATAAAAAGAATAAGAACTCCATGAGTGCTTGTTAGCAAAACAAAGGGTGTACCTTCACAACAAGGCATGAACAGCCTACAACCTTCCTAGCTTTCCCCTCAGAATCAATTTTGCATAGCTGCACACAAGAAACACATCAATCAATTAATGGTAAAAAAACCTAGCAAATGAAAATTAAAAGACATGCAACATAAAAGTCAAGTAGAGTTGGTCTCCTCACCCCAGCCCATTCGCCGAGAGTTTTTGCACTGGGGACAGTGATCAGCTTGACATCATGATCAGCACACAATGCCTTGACAAGTTTGACATAGTCTGGCTGGTCACAATCCTCAGCCAGAACACATAGCTGTGCAGCATGTTTCTCAATCACCTTAGCACCCTCATGGAGTCCACGTGCAAGGCCACCATGAGCAAGTGATTTCTTCAGCACAAGCTGCAAGGCAGTCATGATATCCATGGGCTCACCCAATGCTGGGGCAGCCTCAACAACAACAGGAACAGGGGTGGCTTCATCTCTGCAGATACAGTCATACAAAGGTCAGTGATTAATCCTATCATAACAGGATTACTAACATATTCATAATGGTTAACATGAATTACAATGTACAATCATATTTACAAAGTTTTATCATATCTTTCAATACCAAATGGTCATACTCAAATTTACAGTGTTAATTAACATAAACATGATGAGAACAAATAGAAGACAATCAGCTAGGAAAATACTGGCACACCCAAAGACAAGAAAAAATCAACAGCATGTAGAACTTAGTGATGACACATATTACAACTACTACAATTCAGGCATATCATCTTAAACAGACAATGTGTGGCACTCTAACATTTATCATGCCAAAAGAAATCAAACATGTGTTAATCAGTCAATACTTATAAGCCAAAAGACGTCAATACATGTATTGGAGATTTTTCATTGACTAATTTTTTCAATTTCAAATACGGAGAACAATAAAAAGACAAATTATAAGCCAACATGAGCCGTGAGTACATACCCAGACATGTCGACACAAAGAGCAGCTGATGACAGACGGCAAAGGTTTCTCAAGATGCGGCGGCGTAGAGTTTGTGTAAGACGCTGTGATGGTTTATGCGTTATTTATATGGTGTCAAACCCTAATGTTTTGACAACGCAATTACTGTTTTGACCTTGTGTTATATTGGGCTTTGATGGAAGTCTGAATTCATAGCTTGAAACTCATGGAGTTGGTTTGGAGTGTGTATGAAGTTACTGATGCATAGAATCGCGAGAGAGGTGCAACGTTGAGGAATATTTTTGACAATTACAGCGGGCGAGCGAGCGAGCTGGCATAGACTGGTAGAGTGAGTCGAGAAGGCTCAACACATCTAAGCATTTTCATGCAGAAAGCATCCTAGCCGTCTCGACTCATGCCACCATTATTAACAACATAGTAATCAAATTAATCTAAGGCTTAAATATGATCGATGATCATCATCATCTGTACAATTTTGATGAAGACATTTCAGATGGACTACAATGTATAAGAAAAAAGTTCTGATGTGTCTAAAGTTATTCAAAAAAGCTGTGCGAACTGAGAGATTAATGAGACTTGATGTACTCCTGAATCATGTGTAGGCCTTCAGATTCCTCACCAAGGTCCTAAAATGATGAAAAAATAACAATGAGAGATATATATATTTCAATGGAAGTTGATTTTAAAAGTACGTACCATATTTTGGATTGAAGAACAATTAATACAGATGAAATGACATTGACAACAAGCCACTGTATATCTCTAGGGCATAGATGATATAAGAAGGATTTAAACAATCAAGGAACGCAAAGCTACAACAGTATTATTATACCGATGGCCACGGAGCTTCTCATGATTTAATCAGATTTGCAAGAAAGGCATACTATAAACACTAGCATTTTCAAGACTACTACTGAAGAGCACTTGAAAAAGTGGTGATTCTATTGATCGAAAGATTCAAATAACAAGGAGAAAAATGTGCAATCTGCTTACTAACCTTGGCCCATTCTCCTAATGTTTAGCACTATGCATGGTCATGTCACCACGATCAGCGTCCAGCCATAACCATCTTCACATTGTCTGGATGATCACAGTCTTCAGCCAGAAGACAAAGCTATGCACCATGCTTCAAAATCACCTTTGCACCTTGATGCAGTCGAAGTGATAATTGACCAACGTGCACAATTGTCATCTTGAACAAGCTGCAAGCATCCATTATGTACATCAGCAGCAGCATCCACATCAACAGGGGTAGCTTCATCTCTACAATCATGTTATTGAAGTTAAATGCAATTAGATCTAGTTCACGGATAGCAAGCAGACAAGGAATTCGAATAATCTGACAAAAAACACAACTTTTATATCGATCCAACTCAATCCTCAACGTAACTAAATTATGTACCCCCATACGAACCACAAGCGTCACCACACAGCTAGCTAAAGAAATCAGATTAACTACCTAAATGGCTAAATCACATCAAAAATACTGCCTAATTACTTGAACTTAATTTAGCTGAGCCATGGAGAATAAATTTACATACCTTAACATTCTGCCTGTTTTGAGCCAAAGCCTCCACTTAGCTATCTGAAAAACACACTAAAACACATTAACAAAAGCCAAAAGCCATTACAACTTGTAATTTCATAAAGCATCAACGTCGATTACAAACTCATCACAAAAATGCAAATGAGTAGTCTACATGAGAAGATGACAGATTGATCACCTGAACAGCGCCGGTACACTAAAGCCGCCGCTGACCGCTTCGACGCGATGCTCCTAAACCCTAGTAACAATACATCTTCAGCACACTCTATTGGGCCTTGATCCGGCCCGTCAATCATAATTAAAATTAATAAAAATAAACAATTTTTAATTTGACTAACGGCAATCGTAACGGTATTCAGTTTCTTCAACAACCATTTCACTTGCCGCTTTTCTTCTACTATTTAAACTCATCGACAGCTCTCTGCTCTCCAGAAGCTTCTGATCCAACCACATCATCAAATCGCTCTCTCGTTTTTCAAGAGCAGCAGACGTCTCGAAACCCTAAGTAGATCAGTTGTTTGAATTCTGGTCAGTTTCTGAACTTATGAGTCTCGTTTACTGGGTTTTATTGGATTTGATTTCATGCTTTCTGCATTGTGTAAAGATCCAATCTTGTTACATCATCTTGGAATTTAGTTGTTTTGGTTGATATCTTGAAATTTGCTTTCTGAATTGTTGATCTTTCGATTCTTGCAGTGCAAATTTATCATTTTGGATGTGTCAGTTTTAGGGTTTTACAGGGTGTTTGATTTTGTTTCCAGTTTTCATATTTCAATTTGGAATTTTCAGGGTTTAGTGTGCTGCCATACCTCACAAACATCGCACGATATCATCCTCTCCCCATCGTCGTCTACTGCCGCATTTGCATTTCACTTTCCAGTTATCTGACCCCTTTTAGCATAACTTGCCAAGATGATTCAGTGTCCAGCCTAACCATGCCAAATTTCAAGGTGATTGAACCAAAGAGCCAGAAACAAGCCTCTACTCCTGAAGACAATTTCAGTATTGATCGATTAGAAACATCTGCCGCTTGAAATAACCCTTAACTCGTTGACGTGTTCATAAGTCGACTTAACTAGTGATAACTTAATATTGAACGCAAAGCATACAAAAAAACCTTGAATTCACAGAGAACATATGATATAAGGCGCATTTGAAAGATTTTTACTTTTTAAAGGATTTATGATTTTCCCTTGAAAACTCATGAAAATTAAATTAGCAAGCAAAAACAACACCAACAAAAAACAGTGTCACATTACATTACTGTTTATTGACACTGGAGAAATTAGAGACTCATTCTGCGAAACGTATAAAGCCGAACTAAAAGTCGACCCATCCAAAGGCATCTCCACGTATCTTTCTTCTTGTGTAAGATAAACGAAAATGCCAGAAGAAGAGGTGAAGATCAGATCTCCGCTTGTTGTGAATCCCAATTTGTGTTTACGGCCATAGTATTTCACGAAAGGCAAATATGGAAGATCCATCACTTTGTTCCATAGTACCCCTCCTTTTTTACTGGCATGTCTGAGGATCCATATACTTGCCCAATGTTCATGGCAGTGAGCATCCGAGCTATAACTAATTAAATAAAGAGACCCTTTGTAGTCAAGTAAATCCATACATTGAACTTCTTTAAGAGGAGGAGGCAAGATGGTAAGTCGTTCACTGGTTATATTGAATTTGAGTACCACTATCCGGTCTTCTTCGGAATGATTTTTAAGATCCCCATAATAATAGTCTTTGTTGATATCTTTGGTACTTATATAGCTGATCCAAAATATATCTCCATCTATTGTCGCAGAATTCTGACAAAATGTGGTAGGCATTCCCCAAGAAGGTGTATCAATGGTACGCCAAATGCTGTCGTTGTTTTTGAGGGACATGATACAAGCTGATCTGCCAACATATTTAAGTACAATCTTATAATCATCATTGGCATCATCATACACGACTCCAAAGAAGGATTGTTCCCAAAATGGTGTAAGGCAAGGCACCTGTCTGTACTGACGAGTAGCAAGATTCCAAATCAATAAGTCATTACTTTTACAATCGAAACCAAAGAATCGGAAACACAACATGCCATGGCAGGAGGTGTGCGAGATATAAAGAACACGACGGTAACTACAACTTAAGCGAATTTGAATAGGAAGCGGGAGAGCAATAGAGCGTGGAAAGCTGCAGCTACTGTGTCGAGACAACGATGCTATGGAATCAACAGTTATAGTGAACTGGACAACCTTATCGAAGTTGGGAGAAAAAAAGTATGCAAATATATTGGTTGATATGCTTGTGCCGGTATTGAAGAGGTTGTAATGAAGCTTACCAAAAACCGGATTTGAGATGATTTTGTTCCATTCTTTTGATAGACTTCGAAAGCGTAAAAGAGTTTTGGCCGGCAGAATCAGAAAGATTTCATGGATGAGATGATCCGGAAGTTCACGACAATTGTCGTTCTCCATGACTACGGCTTGTTACAAACCCTAGTTGGTAGCAACACCTTGACACTCAAAAATATCATATAGGCCCAGACCCTTGAGCCTTGGGCCGGCCCACCTAAGACTCCGAGTTCTGACTTCATCTTCTCGAAGTCTCGAAGGTTTCATTCTGCCCGCCATCTCTAGATTTTAAGATTCGATTTTCAACGGCTTTTCAAGAAAACTTCAAGATTCAACAGTCAAGTCTCAGGTTCATCATTTTTGAAATTGTAAAATCAAGATTCTAACAACTGCTTTCCTTCCTCCGCTTGTAGTTCAGATCAGAACCACGACACTCCTCCTGCTACGCCACCAGTTTCGGTTTCAACGCGCAAGAAAGTGATCTCTCACCCTTTCCAATCATCCGCAATCTTGGATCAATGGCTTCCACAGAAGACTCATCACCACAGAATTCTCGCCCTGAGCTCGTCCCGCCTCCGGACAGTACAGCAGAACAATCAATTCCATCTGAGGCGCCGGTCGCGACCCCACCACCCACCGATCCAGATGGCTCTTGTGAACCAAAATTGTTTGATCATCTCCCCCCGCCGGCATTACCTTTCGATTTTGCATATGGGCTTCTCAAAGAAGCGTTCGAACAAGGAACTCAGAAAATGAGAGACGATGAGCATTTTAACATTCCAGACTTTCTTTTGAAATTGCAAGACATTTTGAGACTGCCACCGGAGGTACGTCTTTACGAGATTTGGCAAGAAAGAAACGATATGATTGATGTTTTGAATTTTGTGACCGATTACCTTAGGACATCAGACGTTAGGGATCCAAAATGATGATATTCATTTTCTAACAGTACGTTACTCTGCCTAGACATCAGTCCGAACCTGTCCGTATGTTTTTTCCTCTTTTTTTCCGGTTGTCGAATTGTTGATATGCAAGATTTCCTGTCCATATGTTGTTAGCAGTTGAAATGCAAGATTGTGAATGCAGTGCAGACAATCCAAAACTGTATGAAACACAAGCCTTATGAATAACAGAAAACAGAGTATTGTTTTTCAAGAATCAGAGTTACCATACACCATTAAATTTTGGTACAAAACTCACAGTAGTTAGTAGACAGAAAAATTTGTATCAAATCTGTTTATTATTTCAATTCAGAATCCATCCGCATTATACTGTTTACATGAATCAGCCTGTTCTGCTAACTAGTAGGCACTCAGATCAGAAAGATCCATGAGATGTTGAAATGAATGATCCTCAAACAGCCACTCATCACCCAGTGTAGGAGGATCAGCAGGTTGTTCGAAAACAAACCCGTCTTTGTACTCATTTTTCGGTGTCAGCAGTGGACTTGAGCATTCATGGCACAGGTACAGCGACGGAACTGCCTCTGAATCATCGATCCCAATGCACTCGGATTGTTCATTGAGTTTAAGGAAATGGTGATTAAACCAAAGAGCCAGATCAGATTGAGATAAGGGAAGTGTGGGAAGATAATCTGGAGAATGAAATGGAGCTGATCAGAGAAATTGTTAAAGACTACCCATACGTTGCGATAGACACTGAGTTTCCTGGAACTGTATTCCAAAATCCGAACATCAACACGTTCAGTTATGAGGCTGTGAAGACAAATGTCAACATGACGAAATTGATTCAGTTGGGTATTACCTTAACAGACTCTGATGGACGCCTTCCAACTTGTGGCACTGAGAAACATTGCGTCTGGCAGTTCACTTTTCGTGAATTTGATCCTAGTAAAGACCGTTTTGCTCCAAGCTCCATCGACCTCTTGGCTAATAGTGGGATTGATTTTGATAGAAATATGAGGTTTGGTGTGACTGCAGTGCGTTTTGGGGAATTATTGGTCCGTCCGGGGTGGTGACCAATCCCGAAATGTGTTGGATTGCTTTCCATGGTGCATCAGACTTTGGGTACTTGGTGAAGATAATTACTGGGAAAGATCTACCTGAGGAACTTGAAAATTTTAATGAATCGGTTGGGATGTGTTTTCCTGAACTATATGATATCAAGCATTTGATATCACACACTAACCTTATACCCGGTGGACTGAACAAGGTTGCGCAGCAGTTGGGCGTCGATAGGTTTGGTACCTCTCATCTTGCTGGTTCGGATAGTTCGCTGACCAATCGTGTATTCTTGAAACTGAGAGAAATCTATTTTCCAGTTCCAGAAGACCTCGAGAAACAGGCTGGTATCATTTTTGGCATTGAACGACTGGGAACACAAGGTGCTCAAAGGCCTTAAACCATTTTTCAAATATGCTGCTGAGCTGATTTCATTGCTTGCTATACCTTTCCAGTGGAGTAGATACCTTTGGTTTAGTTACTTTGTCTCCTGCATAGCTTGAACTTTTTTTCATAGTCTACTTCTAATCGGCATCTAAAGCCTTGTAAGACTTGTTTTTGCAGTAAAAGTCTTCACTCATTACGCTAAGCACTTGTGTTTCTCAAGAGCTATATCTCTTCAGTATTTTATTACTGATATCAGACTGTTTCATCTAAGTCTGAGTTAGGTTCCAGTTTGCCAAGAATTTAACAGACGATGATTAATCACTAAGCAATGCGAAACAGTCGTTAAAAAAGAAGAAAAATGTCTGCATGTGTTTGTCTTAGAGAACTGAAATCTATGTTTTAAACAATCTGAAGTGGGAATTTATTTCTATGTGCTTAAATTTGTACTTTGGATTTAGAATCACATAATGTTGTCACTATTCAACACTAGTTATGAACACAAATTGCGTAGACAAGACATTTTCTGTAAGTCACTTGATCCCATTTCTAGCTTTAATTGTACTTTGAATTACTTAGATCATCCTCTGCTGTACCCAAAAATAAAGGAAGCCCTTGGTTTGTTTTTTTCATCATCGCTTAGTGGAATAATTGTACTGCTAATCATTTCTGAAATAAAATTATCAGCAATACTTCTTTTTTATTTTTCTTGTTGCCATTTGACTTTTATAAATACTCCCTCCATTACACAATGTTTGTTCACTTATGATTGTTCACTTTTTGGTTATTTATGAGGTATAAAATAATCAAAATAAACAAACATTAAGAGACGAAGGAAGTATAATCTATATGATCTTTTGCTTCTATTCAGAATTACAAACTGTTCTCATGACTGTTGATGTCTTCATCATGTTTGGCATGTTCATTGGGGAAATAAAAATAACGTAAGGGCGCATAAGTAGATCTTCATAGAAGCATAAATCACTCGAAATGATTTCAGTTCATTCAGTGGACAAAGAGTCAGCGCTTCGTAAAGAGGTATTGGACCTCTTGTTACAACTGGAAAGCAATCTGATGATTCTGATCAGGCTCACAGCATCAGCCCAGCCGTGCTTCTCTTCTAAGTACCTGAAAAAAGAGAACTTAAAGCTTAGAATGGCAGTGAAACGTTTGTCAACAAAGGATTGTAAAGGATTGTAAAATATTATTCACTAAGCATCTATAAATACAACTGACAACAAGAAGAGCATGTAATGCTTTACGCTACCTCTTCAGCGAACTTAATCAAAATAGTTGTCCTGGGACGCTGCAGGCCATCCACGGGTACAAAATGGGCAGTGACTACAGCTGGAAAGCCTGCACAGTCGAGAACTCCCTAAAAGGTACAACATCAAAAAAAACGTGTCAACACTAAGCACAACTGAATTTTAAAAATAAATGAATCCTGCAAAAAGTACATACCCTCACTACTCCAGCAACAAAAGCCCCGCAATTGAAAGTTCCCATGTCTTTTGGAATGGAAATAAATCTAAAAACACAGATGATGAACGAAATAATGGCTGGAGTCATCAAGTAAATCTAAAGAAAACCGGTATAAAAAAGGAGATCACTCACCTGTTGACAAGTAGCTCCTTTTCACTGATCATATATTCATCCTCATGTTCGGTGCCTTTCTCAAGCGAATCAGCAACCTAGATTCATATTTAACAGAACATAAAGGCTATAACAAGTTGACTGGTTCTAGATGACAAATGTTCGAGGACAGAAATCATTCTTTCAAATAAACAGTTTTTTAGGATTCTTGAACAATGAACTTAAATTTTGGAACATTTGGAGGATTAATATATTACTTTACTGTCCTTTCCCACGGACAGAAGATGATATAAAACATTAAATTTGTCAGTGCAATCCATATAGCTATTTTATTGTTGCTTAGCTTCCCATGGAAAGTAGATACTGAAAAACATTCAATGGCTTAAAACATAAACATTAGTAAAAGAGAGGTTCTAGTGAAGCCTGATCATAAGCTTGATTACCTCAGCAATACTATACCATGCCAAGAAAATAGAACAAATGTAGGTACCTTTCCAAACAAGACCTTCCATACAGTACTATGAACGAAAGACAGAATTCCAAGCAGCCTAGTCTCCCTTCTATTTCCCTGTGACACACAAACACATCATACTACTTGGCAAGGTTAAATATAACAGCAATCCAGGAAATTTAACAGCAAATCCCAAACCTTATCCCTGTGACAAAAAAGTTCTAGCACACGTGCACCAACAGCGTAACCTGCATCCTCTAGCCTGAAACAATCAACCAACGATGACTTAAAATCTTTTACAAGACACACTAAATGCGATAAATGAAAAATGTTTAATTAAATGAAATTGCCAAAAATGACATATACTTTTAAAGTATAAAATACATAATTCAATTGTTAGTTTCATTTTTTAGAGGTTGGAACCATGAAAAGAAACAGATAATGATAGACAAGCGACATACCTACGCTCAAGCTCCCCAATATTGTCAACTTGGGTCTGATTATACTGTACAAGCTCCGAAAAAAGAAACGCAAACGCACTCAGACTGACCTGAAACAGAGAAAAAGCAACAACTGAAGCAACCCCAATCAATAAGATAACTGTAAAACACATATTTATACCTGCAATCCGAATCTAACAGATCAACTCTCCCGAATCTTACCAGGAGACTTAAAGTTTATTTTTCATCACAAATATCAATTCCAAAATCTCAGTTCTCAGATCCAAAACCCCAATCCTCAAACCCTAAATCTCAACTAAGATCTCAACACACATTTCTAATACCATTGACAACAGAGCAAAAAACAGTTACCCATCTTCCCTATCGATTTCAATCCACAAAACCCTCAAAATCATCAATTTACACAAATCAATCCGCAAAAAACTCAGCTTTACAACACTTGAGAGCAAAGCAAACTATGGTTGAAAAATTAGAGATGGGTAATGGATCGTACCTCTTGCTTTCCTTTGCTGAGGGGCTTGTCGAGTACATTAGCGTACTGCTTGTTCTTCCCAACTCCGATCATCTCTCTCACGATCAGTCGTAGGAGCTTCGAAGACGCAGCCAAATGAAGTACAGATTCGCATCTGTGTCCTTAAACTTTATAATTTCAAAACAACCCCTTAAATATACAACTTTTACAATTAGTGTTTTCTCTAACAATTACTTCAATTTCTCCAACAAAAGTTTAAAACTAACTAATTACAAACGAGTACTCGTTGTTTTGACATTCACGTAAAGCTAAAAGACACGCTTTAATATCGGATAATCAGACCTACCGAATGACGAAAATACCCTTGTTCTCTTCCAGCATTTCGTCAAAATCCAATTTTTAATACATCGTCTCTCTTCATTTCCAGAATCCAATTCGGCAAAAACCTAAGCGACCCTCGATCGAATCCGATATTTCGGCTCCTACCCAGAAATCGTTTTAGTCAATTGGATACGTTAACGATATGAAGATTACATCTTTGCTTGTGGCTAGAGCCAATCAGGACGGATCAGATCCAATTATTCTTGCCAATGCAACCGATGTTAGCCACTTTGGATTCTTTCAGAGATCCAGCGTTAAGGAGTTTATTGTGTTTGTTGGAAGGACAGTTGCCAAGCGGACTCCACCTGATCAGCGCCAATCGGTGCAACATGAAGGTACTTGGTTGTTTTTTGTTGAAATTCGGATTTTGAATATGAATCGGTATAATCGTCAGAGTTTAGGGTATCATAGAATTGATTGTAGCAGAATTAAGATTTGATTTTTTTGAAGAAATTTGCTTGAGGAGGTAAATGATGCTCAAAAATTGTATAAATGGACATTTATAGGTAACTTTGGTATTGAATTTCTCAGGGCGTTCTATTCAATTTTAGTCAGTAGTGTTACATGTTTAACTGTCCATGTTATTTTATTTATTTCTCAATATCGAATCCTTTAGATCGGAGCTAGCTTTTGTTTCGGTCATTAAGTGCTTATTTGTGATTAAAAGCGAATATTATGAAATTTAGGTTCAATGGTAACCGGCGTGTCTGCGTAAGTACACATATTTTTAAGTATCTTTAACAAGGTGTGTTGTCTTAGAATATTTTACTTGTTCAGCTGGGGTGCCAATGTATATTTTTCTCAACACGCATAACTGACTCCTTCGGTTTTCCTTTTAGAATACAAAGTGCATTGTTATAACAAGGGAGGTCTCTGCGTGCTGGGTTTCATGGATGATCATTATCCAGTGAGGAGTGCATTCTCTTTACTTAACCAGGTATGTGTTAGGGCATATGCACCCATCTTGCCCTCAAGAAATTTCTCGAGAAGAAATTTCTGCAAACTGTAGCAGATCGTCTCCAGTTAAAATCACCGCTGCATAGAAATTGAAGAGGAGTCGAGACGAGCTTCTCCATTCTGTGCGAAGAGGAGTCGAGACGAGCTTCTCCATGGTCGTCTCGCGGAGACGACGAGCTCGAATTTCCATCCTCAGCAAGAAGATCGTCTCGTGGAGAAGTCGCCGCTGCATAGGAATTGGAGACGACCTTCTCCAATTTCTCGTGGAGAAGGCCACCGCTGCATATGCCCTTATAATATATGCGTGTTCCATTTTTTAGCTTCTCTATCTGATTGAAATTTAATTTTTACGAACTTGTACTATGAGCATTATTTTAGCGTAATCTCTGTTCACTGAACTTCATTTTTGATGTCCCAGGTGCTAGATGAGTATCTGAAGGCATTTGGTCAATCATGGAGGACTGTCAGAGAGGATAAAACTGAACCTTGGCCATATCTGAATGAGGCCCTTGCTAAATTTCAGGTGAACTTAAGAACTCATACTTGTACAATGCAAATTATATTTATCAGTTATTGAAGGAACGTTTGTGCAAATTTTTTGTGTGCCTTTTATTTAAATGATTTATGATTAATAAACCTAAGGGTACGATTGGAAGAAAAATGTGGCTCCAAAATTACTTCTAATATAGATCCTTAGGTTTTATAAATAGCAGAGATTTTTCATTTCAAAGCCTTACAATGTTCTTTTTCCGCTCTTGCAATCCAGGACCCTGCTGAAGCTGACAAGTTGTTGAAAATACAAAGGGAGCTGGATGAAACCAAAATTATCCTGGTAAAAATGTTCTTTTTTCATAGTTTTTCATCTTGAGATAACACGTCTTGACTTTTATCATATTTAGGTCTGTTACATTTTATGTAATAAATATGCATTGCTTGAGAAATTACAAATTTGTTTCAGTAGTTTTAGAGCACTTCAGGTGCATCATCACTGAAATTTATGTACGCATTTTTTAGAAATACTAATAGGTTTCTGAAATTAACATAGGTAACATGTTTGATGTAGTTAGTAGAAATACACTCATTATGCCTGCTAGTCTGAATCTGCAACTTTATAAATGTATCGGGAAAGCTTATTTCTTGAGTTGCAATTTTGATTATTGTTAATCCCAATGCAGCATAAGACTATTGATAGTGTGCTGGCACGTGGTGAGAGGCTTGACAGCTTAGTTGAAAAGAGTTCGGACCTTAGTGCTGCGTCTCAGGTATGGAGGCATTTTCTTGCAGTGCTCAATTTACTAATATTTATGTTGCTATCACTCTTGAAAACATATTCCTGGTACTATTGAAACAATATTTTCCTTGTGTAAACAGCTCCTTTTAGATTCATGTATAACATTTTTGGTTTATGAAACAGAACCCCATAGGTATCTGAATATTTGATTTCTGGTATTGAAACAGATGTTCTACAAGCAGGCAAAGAAAACCAACCAGTGCTGTACCATGTTGTAAACTCTCTTTAGCAAATGCTTCTGCTGAGATGCTTAGCGTGCGATGGTGAGGATAGTATGTTTACACTGTTACATTGTTGGCTTTACCGTGTTCTCTGAATGATAGGGTACAGACAACTCAGTTCTGTCGAGTTGTATCGCGTCCTGGTTTCTGATAAATATAATTGTATCTAATTACTATTTTCAGTTTAGACTTGTGAGTGTTTTGAAACATATAAAGCTGGTGTTTCAGTCAGTGTTCCATATATATATTAAAACTGCTATTCGAAGTGGAAGTATGTCAAATTAATGCGTCTCATAACTCTATTGCAATTTTCCGATTGATGTCGAAGACTTAAACATGTATATGATCAAACAAACAAAATCCTTCTTTCAAACAAACAAGTTCCCATTCTCCACTTTAGAGTTTTCTTCATGAATCCCCGATTTGCATCTCAACACAAGCCAAAGTGAATTGATGCATTTATATCTACTTGTAAATGAGCTCCCATGTGAGATATAATCAGAAGCAGAAGTCAAAGTTTGTTACTTTTTCCATTCCAAAATTATACAAATTGTTTGTCTAGCAATCGAAGTATCCAACTACAACTAATCGGTGCACCCAAATTAATTAGGTTTCTCACTTCACCCCCAATCAGGACACAAGTACCAAACTCTTACAAAATCAACTTCACTGTAACTTCAAAAAGATCATAAATTTCACAGCTTTTCCGCAGAAAAGTACATTCTTTTCCACACCCAGATCGACATCTTTCCAACCTCAATACTCGAACATAATTCTAGTCTTTACTGCAGTTCAGATCTCGAAGTAACATCATCATGTCGAGGAGATCTGGGACTTGGCTCAGATGCTCGTTGGTCACTTTCGCTATTGTGTCCGCGTTGTGTGTTTGCGGACCCGCGCTCTACTGGAGATTTACTAAGAGTGTTCGCTTGAGTGATTCGGCTCCAGCTTCGTGCGCTCCTTGCCGTTGTAATTGCCCTCAGCCCATCTCCCTTATCCAACTCCCCGGTAAGAAAATTGCTTGCTTTCATTTTTCTGAGATCGCGTCCTGTTGGTACTTGGGAGTCGGATTTAGGGTTACTGTAGAATTAGGATTTGGGGTTTTGCCTGCTGGAGCTCAAGTGTTTTTATTTTGTGAAGTTGCTCACTTTCCCAGATCTGATTAGGTTTGTAATGTTGAATTGCATATCATAAGCAGTAGTACTTTAACTGATGCGCTTATATTTGCAATCTTCAATTCTATTGGTTACTTAACTCACGGGGTTGTAGCTTATAATGAGGAAGATGAGCTTTTTGCTTAAGCTTAAACCTCCCAGAAGTCCTTTATTTGATGCAATGTTGAATTTTTATGTAAGCTGCTTGGATGCTTCACAAGTGTTGATTGTCTACTTGCACTCAAATTTTTTGTAGCGTAGTGCTAGATGTGTCTGTAGTTTGCGCACCTTTCTTATGGAGTCACCTTGAAAGACATTCTGGTTTGTACCTGTCTGAAGCTTGATGATAGCTTCAGTTTATTTTACCATTGGCTTATTGTCTGGGCTGAATTGGTCGTAGGTGATATATGTTATTGGGTTTACCTGAGAATTAATCAGGCAAAACTATTTCAAGTTGTAATTCTTTTAAGTTCAGAAATTGCTTTCACCGTTTATTATCTCATCACTTACAAGACAATTCAGGTGGAACATGGTGATTATGATACTCAGAAGTTGTATATCTGCTCGTAGTTGCATACTGCAATATTTTATGTAGTCTTTGCTTGATCTATTAAGTGCTTGCTTAGATCAATTGGACTGTTTCCTTCGCGTTCCGATGAATGCTAGTTAACGCTTGCATCTAATAAAGGTCATGTATGGAATTTAAAGTCTTCAATCCATAAGAATTTTAACCAATCCTGTTTTTACTGTTTCAGGTCTGGCCAATCTCTCAGTAACTGGTTAGTGCTTCCTCGATTTCCATTCTCTGTTTTGTTTTTTTACTTTATAATTTGAATTCCTTTAGAACAAGTCTGAAATCTCAAGATGTGATTGCCAATCTTTATGTTGTGAATACTCGTTATGTGTATACCTTTCCTTGCTTCCTAGCTAATCGCAGTTTCTTCTCTCCATCGATCCTCTTTGTTCAAATCAGTAAATCTATTTATTGCGAGTAAATCGCACGGCTAGTCTTGAGTTTTCCTCGAGCTATCATATAGATCTGTTATAGTTTTACAGTCTAATATCCAGTTTAATGATGCTGATTGTGGTGCAGATTGTGGGAGCAATGATCCTGAACTTAAGAGTGAGATGGAGAAGCAATTTGTCGATCTTCTAACAGAAGAGCTGAAACTTCAAGATATGGTGTCTGAAGAACAAGCACGCCACATGAACATAACATTCCTAGAAGCCAAGAGAGCAGCGTTGCAGTACCAAAAAGAGGCTGAAAAATGCAATGCTGCAACTGAGATCTGCGAGGGTGCCAGAGAGCGCGCTGAGGCACTCCTAACCAAAGAACGAAAAACAACTTTACTCTGGGAAAAACGAGCCCGCAACATGGGATGGGTTGGCCAATAGAACCCACATACTACAATGACTCGTGAATGAAACTTTCTTGCTCTAACTATATGAAGCAACTGAAATGTTTGTATGGGATCTATTCCATGCGGGTGTGGCCTCTAGATGACTTCTGTATTATGTAATCATCATTTTCATCATAAATTAAATAGGTGAGCTTTTCAGCATACCAGGGTTTCCTCTTTAGCTGTAAAAACTTGGAATATTCCGCAAAACAAAACTATAAGCGGCAAACAAACATAAAACAGAAGTTTTGGAGTACTTAAAAGTTATAGTATGAAAAACAGCAGTAGCCACTCTTGACAACAGCAGAAATATTCGGAAAGAAAGCAGAAGAAAGTCTCCAGCAGAAATTAAAGCAGGCAGGAAAGCTACATAACAACACACAGCAGCATCCATTGCCAAAAGATTCAGAGGCCTGAGCCGGGGCCGTAGTCGTCAAAGTTGAACTCCTCATCAAACATAGTCGACGGCCCTCCGTTATTCTCCTGCACATCCAAGCCATTTTCGAGCATAAGTTATCTCAAATTTTATGAAAACTCAGAAATAAGAGTAAAAGCAAGATTGTATAAAGTGATACCCTTCCGATCATGGAGTTCACGATGTCATCATGGTTCTCCATGTTGTTAGGAATGTAGTTATCTTGCGGGAGATTAGTATGCTCAGTAACGATGAAGCTATCATTGTTTCCAAGAATGCCATTCTGAGCTGTGGTGCCATTAACTTGTCCCATGATATCTCCTCCATTAGCAGCAGCAGGATGGTTCTGGTTCTGGTTCTGATTTGATCCATCCCCATTGGCGAGGAGCCCAGGCACCCATTGCCATTAGCTTTCGTCATCGGGTTCAGTGACCCAAAAACAGCATTCATCTCCGAGTTGAATTCATTCTGCTTGCCATTGTCCCACTTATGTGTCCCATTGGCCACATTGCCCACATTGTTAGTTGCACAAGAGACAAGCTGCTGCTGCTGCTGCTGAATCCCAGTTGAAGAATTCACATTCCCATTTCCATTTGCATTAGCACTCATAGCATTACTGTTTAAAGGGAGCTGATCAGGAGTAAAAGTTCCATTCATGTGACCAACGGACTTCCAGCTATCAGGTGTCCCATTTTGGTTCAAAAACCCTCCACTGACTGAGCCACCCACCCCAAATTTGAACCCGCTAGAGGCAGGTGACGCATTAGTCTGCAGTAACTGAGACGCAGCTGAGAACATCAAGCCATTACTTGAGTTACAACCATTCAACACAGCTTTAGGATCTGCAAAGTTGTCAGAAACTCCGAACCCTGTTGCACCAAGACCAGTGTTAAAACCACCAATAGACCCCATGGTCTTACCCATCTGCGACGACTCCTGCTCAAAGCCACCTTGCACACCATTAAAATAATTCCCATTTTGAAACAAACTTCCATTAGGATTGAGCTTGGCAAGAGGACTAATGGAGTTGCGTAAATTCTGGCCCGACTGGATCAAGTCTGAAGACGAGATACCACGGAAATTCATGCCAGTAATGGTATTAGGCCTTCCGCCAAGAATTCCGCTCAAGCTGGGTGGGTAACCAGATAGAAGTGAGCTAGGCAGGCTGCCAGTTGGATTAAAATTATTCATAGCCTCAAGTGAGTTCCTCCTTCCTAATGACCCGAACATTGGCTGCTGCTGCTGGTTCCCATCACTGAGTCTTTTTAGATACATTCGGTACTTCTGCAAATGAGCTCAATGGTTATAATTATATCAAAAAGTTTCAAGTAAAAAAAGTCTGCACACACAAAAAAGTTTAAACTCGAGGTCATATTGCAAAAGAGAAGTACCTGAAGGTGGCTGGCGACATTCTCCCTGGTAAGACCCCCGACGTCCATGATGTCGAGGATTTTCTTTGGCACAGCCTCTGCATGAAATAACAAATACATTTTCTTAAAATTAAAAACAGTCATCAGAAATTGAAAGTGAGAATAAGAAACATAAGAGAAGTATTTAGATGAGAATGTGTGGCTTACTGTCCATGCCCAACTGATTAACAGCGAGGACAAACTTCTTGTGTAGGTCAGGAGTCCAGACGACCCTAGGACGTTTCTGAGAAGTCTGCTCATCATTCTCACGCCCACTGTCATCTTCATCTTCATAATCCTCATCATCCTTGTCAGAAGGGTCTCCTCTGCGCTTCCTGTTACTAGTCTCACTGCCACTGACAGTTGAGTCCGCAGCTGGACCATTAGCAGTTCCCTGGCTGAGAGATTCTGGTTTGACTATTCTCTTCCCCTTGTCGATACCCCTACGCTTTCTCAGCACATGTTGCCATATGTTCCGAATCTCCTCTTTCCTCACGGGTTTCACCAGATAGTCGACAGCCCCATGCACAACTCCCCGCTCCACATACTCCGGTTTGTCATAGATTGAAAGCACTTATACACACAAAAATCAAGCAATCAAGATGGAGTCATTAATTAAAATACTCATAGTAATGGCACAAGGGAGTTGTGAGTTTTTAGTACTTACTGATGACTGGTAAGTCCATTTCGAGTCCAATAGTCTCTAACAGCTGAAAACCGTCAATCTCTGGCATCTGGACATCAGTTATAACAAGATCATACATGCCCTTGTTTTGCCTTAGCATATCAAGCGCTTCCCTGGCGTACAGCGTAGTTGTTGCTGGAAAAATACCATAAATCAAATTCAGATAACCTTGTACAAACAATATGCGCAGCTTATGAAAAACTAGAAAAACAAATGAGTACTCTTGATAAGCACTACTGAAAAATGAAAGAGCACAAATGAAAATTTCCATATTGGAGAATCCCAGTCTAGGAAATTTTTAAGGTACATGAAATATGCACATAACAGCAAGCCTATCAAACTGGAAAAATTTAAGTATTCAGTAAATTGTATTAATTTGTAACTTATTTGGGAACTAATAATTTTTGAATTAAACCATGTTCAAAATGATGTGTATATCCAGTTAGACTTGATGATCCTATGAAAAATCGATTATAATTATATGTTGTTTTCCAAATGAAAAGTTTCCGAATAAACAAAGTAACTCTTTTTCAGACAGTTCACCAACCAAGCTATTACTTTTAGAGATCACCAAATCTGGTAACAAATCAGTGAGACAATGAACATAGCCAGTAACCCTTGGAGACTCCAATCTCCGATATCAAACGCAAAGATACAATTTTTAAGACCATTAATAAGACCTAACCCTCTCGTACGTTTTACATAATTGGAAATCCCATTTCTAGAACTTGGCCAAAATTGTAGAATGTACATAGATTTCAATCTCATATGTACAAATCCAGACACAGAATGTAAGCCAAGCATGCGTGCCAAAATTAGACCAATCAAATCTTAAAAATTCAAACAAAGCAGCGTGCAAAGAGGCATTATCAGAAGCTTGACACATTTGATTGATTAGGATTAGATGCATAGCTGATGAAATCGGTTGAAGTTATATTCATATTGAGAACAAAAACATACTAATCAAATTAAAGCAGAAAGCGAAAAATTAACAGCACACGATCGAACCTCTGTAGTTGCATTCAAGCAGGACATTCTCAAGCCACAAGAGACAAGTCTGGTCATCATCAACAGCCAAAACATGTATCCCTGCTGGAAACTTGTCATTAGAGTCTTTCACTACACCCTTGTTTTCTGCAAAATAAGTCGACCGCTTTTCAGTCTGATATGTTAAAGAATGATGAATTAAAGACCGAAAGTGAGGATTTTGAAATCGGCACCGACAGCGGCGGCGCACGTGTACGAGGTTACAAACACAACATTAATCAAAGATGAAACCGAGTGGATGTCGAGAAAGATAGTCTCGGTCAAAATCATCAACTTGCAATTAAAAAAAATCAAAAACCAAAACAAAACTTTTCACACACTTAACAAAAAGAGTGTCAGTAACTTAATTTGAAGGTTTTTTTCACTGATGCACAAAAGTGGGCAAATGCAGAAAACTCAAGGAACTGAGAAAAAGGTGTTACCTTTGTTCATTTTGGAATGACCCAAATACCAAGATGACTGGAAGTTGCGATGGTGGATTGATAGGACGAAAGTGAGATTTTGATTTGCCTGATGACAGCTAAATCTCAGCAGTGATGTCTGAAGAGTGGATGAATGAATTTATTTATACTCAACTGATGATTGTTGAGGTTTGATGGTACTTATTTGATAAACATAAGAGATGAAATGAAAAGGAATTTTGAAATTTTTAGGTATGTGGACCTATTGTAAATTTACGTTTCATTTTGAGAAAATAATTATCGTGTTACCGTTGAGTCACGTGCGAAAGATTTAGAGAGTCGGTGAACCACATATAATTGTGCAAGCGTATCATATTTATGGGAATGTATTTGTATAATTTTAGAATTGTCACGTGCAAATGATTCGCGATGGATTATGTGTATCACATTTTGTAGTATGTACGCGCGTAACTTGATTTATGTCCAATTTTTCATCCTTACATGGTTGCGCGAACAAAAGTTGGAATGATACGCTTGCGGGGTTTGAAATGTGCAAATTTTGATCTGTACAGTGAGGTTGATAACAATGAGAGTTGGTACGATACACTTGTGAGATTTAAAATGTGCAGATTCTGCTGTACGTTGAAGTTGCAATGACAACTTGAATGATACGAATATGAAATTTGAAATGTGCACATTGTGATTTGTATATTGAGGTCGTATATGATAGCAATGGAAGTCAAAATGATGGATATGCGACATTTGAAATTCATAAACATTATGCTAGTGTTGGAGCTTCAGGCTTCTCCAAAATGCAAAATGATTTAAGTTGTTTTTAAGATGCATAATTGCATTGAAATTAAGTTGAGCATATATTCTGTAAATTGAAATTAACTCAAGTATATTTTAGAATTTAATTTGCCAAATAAAAAATATTCAATTAAATGTACAAATCTCCCATATAGAGAAACTATTCATGTAATATATACATTAAACATCATTCACTAAATTGCACTTCATTTTTTCCTATTGATTTCATTCAACTCACTAAATGTCGAATACACAACAGTTAATCTAATATATTAGACTAACTTGATCTTCAAGTATTGAAATCCATATATTACTGCACTTAATCCAATATGAAAATTTCCAATCCATATAAAATGACATTGTCTGGATACTCTCTCCAGTACTTAAAACAAGATTTGGCATACATCATGCTAAATGTCCGGATTAGAAATACTTCACCAACGTGTATATTGTGGAAAAATAAAATAAATATGGAATGGATGCGTGACAAATATTCGGTGCTTAGTGATATTTATTGCGAAATTATCAAAATGTCCCTGAACATGACAAATTTCTAAAAATAAGAATGAGTTTTGATGAGTGCATTATAGACATTTCGATACGCACCGACTCCCCAATGGGTACCGCAATTCTCTTCCCACGTTTGCAGTTCATATTTCCTCGGATGCATTCCAAATAATTTATCAACGGGTCCCTAAACTTCCTACACCATCAGTCTTCCCTGTACAATCAGAAAAGGAAAAATTTATCTATATTGGGCCAGTCTCATTCAAGATTCTTTATTGGGCCATTCTCTTATAATTTATTACAGTTCATGAATAAATTGTTATCTATATTGGGCCAGTCTCATTCAAAATCCCAATATAATTAGCCCATTCCTATCCAAGCCCACTTCAACCGCTACTATAAATCCAACACTTGGTCTTTCTAGGGTTTGGAAGAATCTGCCGATCGACGGACGTTCGCCAAAATGGTGAGCGGAGCTTCCTTTTCTTCTCAATGTTCCGACCTATGGCTTCCAGGTTCGGCTCAAACTTACTAATTTCCGTTTTCTATTGTGCAGCCGTCGCACAAGTCGTTCATGATCAAGAAGAAGCTGGCAAAGAAGATGAGGCAGAACAGGCCGATTCCACACTGGATCCGCATGAGGACTGACAACAAAATCAGGTTTTTAGAAACTTTTTTCTGCTTTATTTTCTAGCCGAGAGGATGTATTTAATTTGGGCTGCTGAATGAAAACTCTGACTTTTGTGCTGTATGATGGATTTTGCAGGTACAACGCTAAGCGCAGGCATTGGCGTCGCACCAAGCTAGGATTTTAAGCTATACCCGTTCACCTGTTTTTTCAGTACTTTGAATTTATTTTCGAATGTAATACTTTTGATTTTGCTTAATATGAGTTGTTGAGCTCATGTAATGCTAATTTATGCATAAGATTTTAGTAAGCAAATCAGTTTCCTTGCTCAGTTATTCAATGTGTGTTTTAATGCGAAATTTCTTCAAGTTGAAGATTATTACTTCCTATTATGGTGTTATGCTTCTCTAGATATATTTTGTTGAAATCAACTTTGAATTTAGTTCTGCTTCTAACTGTTGAGTAATTAAACTTATATGATGTTAGATGGAGGATATATTTTGTTTCATTTCACTGCAGATACTTCTAGTTTGATTGAGAATCATTCAGGTCCGTAGGCGTTGTGCTTCTAACCGTTTGAATTTACTTCTGCTTCTAACTGTTAAGATCTGTTATTCCTGCAGTGCCATTGGAACTTTTACTTGACTAGAATGTTAGCTTTAGCCATGTCAAAGGTTAAAGAATGTTGTCTATCTAGGTTAATGTATGGTTCCCAAGTTCAAATATGTGCTGGTTTTAAAAATATAATGTTTTATATATATATTTATGTTCAAATTGTAGTTGATGCAATTTTTTTTATATTTTAGAAATTATCATGAATATATTCAAAGCTTCAGATCGGGAGGTTATCTGTTAGTCACAAGTCACTTGTGTGGTTTCACCTTTTTACAAATGCATTACATGTAAATTTTGAAACCTTACATTAGCTAGCAGTTGGAAGTAACATTTTGTTATGCTATTTACAACTCTAGTTTCAGTTCTTCCCAGAAGTTGTATCCTGTACGACTTGTATCCGAAAATCAAAGCATGGCAAGTAGGTATCGCATTGAACACTTATAGCTTATTGGGTTTCAGCTCTAGTTGGAGACATGAAGTCTGATTCTTGTTGTGATGTTCTCATTGTTTTTGAGCATGTCTGTTGATAATACTGCCCTGGGGTCATTGGGTGTCTCTAGCTGATGGTGCATGTGTTATTGATCATGACTTTTGCTACTGGTTCAGTGCTTGTGCTTGTATCCAGAGTCTTTTTTGGGAAGCAAAACCTTTGTGCTGCGTTTGACCAAGGTCATGTTGGAGCAAAGGTTGGAACGTGGACGCTAATTCAATGTCAGTTATCACCTACTCAGTGTACTCGCACAGAAGTATTCTACGTTGGAGTTTCTGGAGCTGGTGCATATCAATTATTCTACATTGAAGTAAGAAGGCTATGAAAAGCTCCTTATTTTCCTGCTCTTTACAACTGCTGAGAGTGTTTACGCTGACTTTTTATTGCTATTCTTTACTTACGCTGTTCGACGTGAAGCTGTATTTAAGCTCAAGGCCGTTCAACGCTGGAACAGTCAAGGTTATAACGTAAAAATTGCTCCCCGGTGTTTGGCTTGAATCGTGCTTCATACTTTTGAATTTTGATATAAAAGTCTTAAAAATGTTCGGTTTTTCCACTTGAACCTGATTTAGTACATTTATTTATTGAATTGAATACTTGAAGATAATGGCACGATGTGTTCTACTTGTACAGCACAAACCTGTTAAATGTTAATGGTCGTCCCCTTGATGGCAAAAAGATAAAGCCACACAATTATTTAGGTAAAGGTAGTATCACTAAAACTTAAAGCTGGACAGTGGACATATCACATCTAACATAATCCATACGTCAATAATTTCATTACGTTCGATACTGTTTTATCAAAAAATCTCAATATATAAATTTCATTCACCAATTAACGTGTCGTGATTAATATCTATAACAAATGATTTACGATGCTGGAGAGTGTGATCTTTCATGATTTTTCAAGGTCTTATGTTTCAGCCAATAATCAACTTGCCGTGATTCATGAAGTTCATATCCAGTTACACAAAAATGCCATTCATATTCATAACATATTTTTCTTTTTAAAAAGGACTTATCCCGTTGGAATACACACAAATGGTTTTTCACATTGGATGAACTATGAAGAGAGGCTCATCCGGCAACAAGGGCAATGAGCATTACTCTCAATCCATGGAACCAAACACTTTGAATGAAACCTATGCGCACAGGGCAAAAGAGTTAAAGACTCGCATAATTTGAACCTTTCTAAGCATATGCTACACTCCACTTGCTCACTTGTTTTCCAATTCCATCGCAATTTAGTAGTCCATCCTAACTTCAAACTCTTCGACACACTTCTCTTTATTGCCGTAACTTCTTCATTTTTCACCACTTTTGGATGTCTCAATGCCTTGTCTCTTTGATTCCTTAGCTTCTCGTCCAACCTCTCCTTAGCTTCTCTAGCTATTCCTCCAAGCTTCTCATCATGCATTTGTTGCTCTTGAACATAACATGCGCTCCTCTGCATCCAAAACGCATAAGCCACCAAATAAAGCGACAGTCAATTAATGACATGAGCTACCCTGGCTCTTAACCACTTAAACGCATAAGTTTGCAAAAGAAACGACAATGAGACGTTACAAACGAGGAACATGTTCATCAACATCAGTCGTGTGCTTCTAAACTACCAACTCATCCCACAAAACGCAGAATCCAAAAAGCAAAACGACACCGAACGAAGTAGCATACCACCAGATTGGACTTGGTTGATGCGAAATAAGTAGCGGGAGATAACTCATGGCGGTACGAAGACATGCGAACCCAGCTTGTGGAGTGGTCAGACGCGCCGTGTTGCAACCTTCTCCGCCTCGCCGACAACACTCCCGGCAACATTCCGGCCATTCTCAAACTGAAGATGATTTTTCGGACACTTAGTTTCAGTAATGGGACATTTTGGATAAGGGAAAGTTGGTGTTCTATAAATGTTGTTAGGGAAATGGAAGGTTTGATGAGATTGTGGTTTCCGAGAATGATTGGTTCTTGGGATTCGTGAAAATGGGACGGCAGCTGGTTTTTGAATGATTGAAGCGACAGGGGACTCATTGGTTTATAAAACCAGTTTGGATTTGAGCCGGTTTAATGGTCCAACCGATGCTCCAACATAACACATTATGGACATAAATAGATTAAAAATGGGAGTTGTTACTCTCGGAATGAGATCCCGTACTGCGAACAGCATTATGCAGCCAATCCGAAACACAGAGTTTAAACATAAAACTACGTAGTTCAGTTATAAAACTACATCGTTTTAGAAAGGGTTCAATAATTTTTAATTTGGGTTTTAGTAAAACGACATAGTTTTACAAGCATTTAAATTAAACTACGTAGTTTTCAGTTAAACTCTGTGTTTTGAATACGCTGCATAATGCTGTACGCTGTACCAGATCCGAATCCGTTACTCCCACCCCTAAAGACAAAACCCATATCAAGTTTACCATTTTACCCTTCATTCAAATAACAATTATTTCTAAGTCATTTACTTATTTGTACTTTGTTTAATTGTATTAAATGTTAATATTTTTAATTCTAATTTTTTATTATTATTTTAATTATTAAATATTGTTGCAATTTTTAAATACTTTAAAAAATCAGCAAAAATATAATTAAAATTAAAAATAATTTAATATAACTATTTACTATTATTAGTATTTTAGAAAATGCTACGAACAATTAAAACGCGATAAGCACATTTATTCATATACTAGTCAAATAAAACATAAAAGCGGTCCAACTACAAGTAATTTCTTGACCACAATACTTAAAAAAACATTCAACAATACTTAAAAATAAATACATAAAAAGTAGTCATTTCTAATCAATATTTCCTCCAAATGTTGTTCGTGGAGGCCCCGAACCCGTTATATCATTCCATAGATTAATACGTGCCCACCCTCTAGCTTCATGCGATGAACATTCCCACCATCATGTTGGAATAGGTGGCATCGGATGATATGAGTGTAAAAAAGTTGAATGAAGTGGTTTCTTACATGTCCAAGTTCAAAACAGCTAAATAAACATACAATAATGATAATAACTAACCTTGTTTGTGGTAAATTCTGATGTGTAATCCCGATGGTTGTTGGTGATACTGTCCTCACTACGAATTTCATTCCCATAGGACCAGCTATTTGAATATAAAACCGAATAATCATTATCCATGATAGAGAGATATGGTAGTGTAAGAGTAATTTGATGAACTCATGCCCATTTCCCTCTTTACAGGATTACATACAAAATTGTATTAATTATGCATGTTAGATTACCAAATCCTCTCATGAATTTTTTTTAAGGAATTACAGGAATTTCACTCCTACCCCATGACTCGAACCCAAGACCTGTTGGCCCAGGTAGTGGGTGCCTAACCACTAGGCCAAACCCCACTCATGAATGATTCTGTGAAATTCGCATGCATTTGCCACATCGCTAGTCAAAACCAATAATGTATTTCATACACCCACACATGTAAATGCGACAACTACCATACACTACAAAATAAAAAGTAAATGATTTTGCAAAAAATTGCATGCATTTGTCACATCACTGGTCCAAATAATTATGTAAAATTCGCATGCATTTGTCACATCGTTAGTCAAAACCAATAATGTATTTTATACACCCACACATGTAAATGCGACAACTACCATACACTACAAAATAAAAATTAAATAATTTCAAAAAATTGCATGCATTTGTCACATCACTGGTTCAAAATAAATAATTTTGAAAATTCGCATGCGTTTGTCACATCGCTAGTCAAAACCAATAATGTATTTCATACACCCACACATGTAAATGCGACAACTACCTACACTACAAAATAAAAAGTAAATGATTTTGCAAAAAAATTGCATGCATTTGTCTCATCACCGGTCCAAAATAAATAATTCTGTAAAATTCGCATGCATTTGAGTTCATAAATTAAAATAAACAAAATACATAAAAGTATGACATTTTTAAATTTATTCAAATTTTAAATAATTTTATGTTCTAATTTGTATAATATATATTTAAATAAAATATAAAATATCAGAAATTTTATAAATATGCTACGTTAAAAACTAAATGGAATTATTATAGTATAAGTAAGTATGAAAAAAGAAAAGTAAATAAAATGAGAGTAGGGTATAATTGGCAGAAAGAGGGATTTTGAGGGAGGTGTTTTGTCATGGGGGTGCAAGTAACACTAGCCTTAAAAATAGTGAGATTCTCACGAATAAATAAATAAATGTTTTAGAAGGACGGATAAATAAATGTGATATAAGAGTATGGTTTTAGAAGGACGGATAAATAAATGTGAGACATTGAGACGTGATCTCAATCGTTGAATACTAATAATCTGATGGATGAGATTTGATTCAAAAAAATAACCGTAATCTCAAATGCTAGGATTTTTTGCAAATCCAACCGCCCATTACATAAAAACCAATTTTAATCTCAACCGTAGAAATATAATTCAAATATTGATATTAAGTCCTCCCGTCTCACCTAAACTCTTTGTTTTTTAGAATTTTATCGTGTGATATAAATTTGTTGTTGTTGTGAATATTTAACCATAAAATGCCATTTTATCATTAATAATACTGACTCTTATAGAATTGGAGTAGATTATATCCTAATGAGAGGATTCAGATCCCATCAACTTATAATAAAAACGGCCTAAAAATACATCATTTCAATATTTTAAAATTAAATTATGTTATCTTGTATAAGTAATTTGTCATAATGATATGATTTTTTCCCGATAGCGTCATAATGATATGATTGAATGTCTTAAACTACTCCTCCCGTCCCATTATTAATGGATTGTTTGGGTATGGACATGAAAATTAAGAAATATAAAGAAAAAAAAGTGAATTAAGTGAATGTTTGTGAGATTAAGAAAAAGAAAAAAAAAGTGATTTTATATATAATCTCTACTAGTGAAAGGTTATGGGAGGACATACATCTTTTAGTAAAACGGAAGGACCTGATCTCAGCCGTTGATTTTTATCAATTCAACGCTTGATATTAGTAACCGTCAATCACCAACCGCCCGTGTATTTTACAAATCCAACCGCCTAACCAGCTTAAATCTCAACCGTCGAATATAATCAAATTTACGGTCTAGATTAAGTCCTTATGTCTTACAAAATTTACATATCTCTCTAAAACCCAACTCATCTCTACTATATATAAAACATAAATGATGAAATTACGATATTTTTGAAGGCACAGTTCACGTCTAATATATCCTTATTTAATTTGATTATAAATAATATCCTAACATAATTATTATATGCATTTATACCCTATGATATTCAAATTTATACACCAATTTTATGCTCATTATAATGTACACCAAATTACTAGTAAATGATGAAAAGGGTAAATACGAGGATAAGGAATGAAGAGATAAGATAAATGTGTGGTGAGAAATGAAAGAAATATGAAAAGATTACGAAACGAGAAAATAATTTTGGGACACCAAAAAAGATATTAGAAATTAATAATGAGACAAATGGAGTATTTTACAATATATTATTGGAATATTGTGTTTGGTTTAGGAGCGCTTAATTATATTCACTCTCTTAATTTATATTCGTGATGTCACATTTTAATCATTAGTCTCATCTATTATTTTATCAATTTAGTAACATGTGTCAACCACTACTCACTTCCATTAAGTCTTATTCATTAATTTAAATGTAAACACATGATGTACAAATATAAATTAAAGATAGAGGTATAATTGATCGCTCCTCGTTTCCCTACTAACACAAGTATTTATAACATTGATTTCTTTCGTAATTCATTTTTGTTAATTTATTCACTCAGAATCTTAGATGATCGGAGTTGAACATTACAGAAAAGGCACGTAAAATGGCGGGACCAGATAGTTAATGAGTTGTCAGGAGAAAGAGGAAGTTTCATGTGCATCCATCGCCAGGTTGGCGTCAGACAGTTTCGATTTGCATCATGCACGTAACTATCACTCACAATTATTTGACAAGACCGGGTCGCTTGACTTTGGACCCACAAAACTATTTTAGACTCCACTAGTCTAGTGTTTGAGAATGACCTAATTTACGTGATTGTCATTATACGTATCATTTAATTTGGAATAATCCGCATCGATTGAAGTGGGATTGCCATCGCCATCTCTATATTTTAGAAAGACATTAAATATATGCGAGATAAAAATAAAATTGTTTAGTGGTTAGGCGTCCACTATTTGAACTAACTGGTCTTGAGTTCGAATCATGGGATAGAAGTGAAATTCCTGTAATTCTTTTAAAAAAAGAAGAAAAAATTTTGATTAATCTGACGGTTGAGATTAAAGTTAAGTTTTAATTTAAATGGGCACAGAGACGGATCTACATGGAGGCTTCTTGAGCTCCAGCCCAAGTAAAATTTAACAAATTTTAATTTTTTTCTCAATTTTACCCTTTAAAATAATTATATATAGACTATTTTTTTCAACACAATTGAAAATAGCGCTACTTGTTTTCAGAAAATGAAAATAGCCTTACTAGTTTTCGAATTCTAGATCCGTCCCTGAATGGGTGGAAGGTTGAGATTGACAGTTATCAATATTAATTGTTGGATTAATAGAAATTAATGATCGAGAGATGTCATTCCTTCTTATACATGTTCTCCTCAAACCTTACTCTAAATTGTTATTAACAAAAATAATTCTCATTTTTTTATTTTACCCGTAACAAAAATCAGAATCTTCTTTAACAAAATTTTCTACTTAAAGAAATTTTCATATCATCGGGAACAAATGGGCTTAAGAATTAGCGTGGGCCTCCAACAACCTTCGAACTCATTGTCCCAGCCCAACATGGCCTGCTCATTTAGTCAATCATAGGCTAGCAAGACCATGTCTCTTCTAGATCTCTTATTGTCTTTGGGATTTGGTATTTGACTTCTGCATGCGCCCGAATTGTTGGATCTGAAATGGGAATCGTGCTGACCACTCCCTACGCTCAACTTTCTGAGGTTAATATTCGCGGTTGAAGCACTACACAAGCAACACTTTACATGAAGTGCATGCATTCTTTATAACAATTATCACCCTTAAACTGAGCTAAATCCCATGTTAAGAATAATAGTTGTAGTATTTAATTATCTATTTTTGACTACTTAAAACTTTTATGCAAATTCATAGAATTTCAAATAGCAGCAATTTAAAACTATGCTGTTTTTAGAAAGTGTATCTAAACAATGAAGTAAAAAAGCTTTTTTATAGCGGACACACAAATCTCATCCATGAAAATTCTATTATATCATTGGTAGCACGGGTCACAAGGGACATCTTCCCTCAATCATCGACAAACATGTATTAGATTCAAGCATACATATATCTCCACTCTACTTATACGATCACTCCAATAACATCGACGCAAATTAGGGATGCACATTCTGGACTGAAACCGCCAGACCGGCCCGAACCGGACCGATTTTTGTCGAGTCGGTCCGGACCGAGACCGATATGGGTCGGTCCTCGGTCCAGAAATTCTGAATTTTCGGGTTTCGGTCCGGACCGGTCCAAACCCGTCGGGTTGTCGGTCCGGACCGACTGGACCGATTAATTAAATATAATAATTTATTATACAATATAATTAACTAATTATTAACCCGAACTGATTAATTAAATCGTTTTATGTCGAATAATGAGAGCAAAGATTATGATTCGGATGACAAGGAAGGAGGTAAAAAATAAATATATTTGTTTAGTAAAATCAAAACGTATAAGTATTTTATAATTAACATTAACATATTGTTTATAAATTATTCTAATCCTGTTGTGTTTATTTATGAATTGATGAAGATGAGGGATTATTTTGTACTTGACATGCTAATGTTTTGAAGTTGATTGAACTTGGAGATGTACGGTAAAGTAAATAGTAATTACTTTGTAAAATAGTTTATTATTTAAGAACTTGTTTATGCTCATGTCATGTGCGTATGTAGACTTTTTTTCATACTTTGATCTTGTGTGGTTTTGGTGGCAGCTACAAGCAGCCGACCAAGCTAGACGGAGATAGAGAAGAGACAATATCATTATTGGAGACAAACAAGAAGTCTACGCATATTTGAAAGTCGCTTATTTCTTTAGGCATGAAATTGTAAAATATTATGTTAAACTGATTCCCACTATTTTTAATTACTGCAAAGCATCTATTCGCTGCACAAAGATGCAAACCTTAAAACATTAAATAGTCCATAGATTTTATTTTCAGCAGCAAACAACAAATTAACAATGTGGGGAAGGAGTCGGTTTTTTCGGTCCGGACCGTTAGGTTTCCGTCCGGATCGGTCTTCGGTCCAGACTTCCCAAAAAAGTCGGTCTTTCGGTCTGGACCGATCCGACAAAAATCGGTCCGGTCCAGGTCGGTCCAGGGTGATTCGAATTTGAACGCTCTTGGTCAAACAACCAAGAGCATGATCAAGCAACCAAGAGCATGATCAGTAGTAATAAAAAGCATTAAATCGTAGTATTAATTCGTTATAAAATATTGTTTGTAATAATACAAAATGATAATTCAAATGATAAGAGTAATAAGTGACAAATTAAAGAAAAAATAAAATTGATTAGAAAATACACCACCAATTTTTTATTAAAAAAATAACAAATCTCCGTCTTGAACCTTCTCTGCAAGGGCAATACAGTCATTTATCAACGTATACATACGCTAGATGCGAGAGAGCAACGCAAAGCGATATCAAGCAGCCGCGTGAATCGGTGCGTGTCTTCCATTTCCAGATCCGATCAGATTCATACTCTCCATGTTTTCATCGCTCTGCTGAAAAACAAAGGTCAGTCAATAACCCAACCTATCGATCGTTTCAATTACTTCGATCTGAGTCGTACTGTCCGATCTAGGGTTTCGGTTTGTGTTCTCTAGTTCAATGTATCCATTTTAATTGATCTATGCTTAATGGTTATATAAGGTTTTATCCGTACCTCACTGATCCGGATCTGTTTGTAATCGTATTAATTAGATTCGGACGATTTGAAATTGGAGTGATCCGGATCTGAGTTCTTATAGTTGTTGTGATTGTGTTCTTGAAGTGTCCTTTGCAGAAAAGATACCGTCTTGGCAGCCAATGCATTTGGTATTAATATGTTTAATTGATTTAATTTGGTTTCTTTTTGCAGATTGGTTTTTGAGTGTAGAAGAAGTATGGTGAGAATGGAGTTGTGTAATCGATTCAAGATATGGGATTTTGTTGTAGCTATGTGTTTGTTACTTGGGATGGCTCAAGGTTATTACCTGCCGGGGAGTTACCCCCACAATTATGTTGTTGGAAGTCAGCTGTCGGTGAAAGTGAACTCATTGACTTCTATTGAGACGGAGATTCCGTTTAGCTACTACAGTCTGCCTTTCTGCAAACCTTCAGAAGGTGTGAAAGACATGGCTGAAAATCTCGGGGAGCTTTTGATGGGTGATCGGATCGAGAACTCTCCGTATAGGTTTAAAACGTATGTGAATGAGTCAGATATTTTCGTCTGCCAAACAAAACCTTTGTCTGGGGAAGAATTTGGTCTTTTGAAGAAGAGGATTGATGAAATGTATCAGGTTAATTTGCTTCTTGAGAATTTGCCTGCTATTCGTTACACCACGAGAGAGGGCTATTTCTTGCGGTGGACGGGCTATCCAGTGGGAATCAAGCTGCAGGATTCGTATTATGTGTTTAATCATCTTAAGTTCAAAGTTCTTGTCCACAAGTATGAGGAACCTAATGTTGCCCGAGTGATGGGAACAGGTGATGCAGCTGAAATGATCCCCACCAATGGGAATAATGAACCAGAGGTTCCTGGATATATGGTTGTTGGATTTGAGGTGATACCATGTAGCTCCATGCATGATGTCAATGTTGCAAAGAATCTGAAGATGTACGAGAAATATCCATCACATATCAAATGTGATCCTTCAACTGTTGCAATGGCTATTAAGGAAGGGCAGCCCATTTCCTTCTCTTACGAGGTTGAGTTTGAGTTGAGTGACATCAAATGGCCATCGAGATGGGATGCATATCTGAAAATGGAAGGATCCAAGGTCCACTGGTTCTCAATCCTCAATTCTCTCATGGTTATAACTTTCTTGGCTGGTATTGTCCTGGTCATCTTCTTGAGGACAGTGCGTCGTGATCTGACCCGCTATGAGGAGCTTGATAAGGAGGCTCAGGCTCAGATGAATGAAGAGTTATCAGGTTGGAAGCTTGTTGTTGGGGATGTTTTCCGCGCTCCTGCTTGTAGCTCCCTTTTGTGTATCATGGTTGGAGACGGAGTTCAGATTCTTGGTATGGCTATTGTTACCATAATGTTTGCTGCCCTCGGTTTTATGTCACCTGCATCTCGTGGCACTCTATTGACTGGCATGCTGGTCTTCTACATGATATTGGGTATTGCTGCTGGGTATGTTGCTGTTCGTCTTTGGAGAACAATGGGTTGCGGAGACAGCAAAGGATGGGTTTCTGTATCATGGAGGGTTGCCTGCTTCTTCCCTGGTATCTCTTTTGCTATCTTCACCATTCTGAACTTCCTTTTATGGGGGAGTCACAGCACAGGGGCTATTCCATTCACAACATATTTCGTCCTGATTCTCCTGTGGTTCTGCATCTCAGTGCCCCTCACTCTAGTTGGCGGATACTATGGAGCTAAAGCCCCTCATATTGAGTACCCTGTTAGAACAAATCAGATCCCTCGTGAAATCCCAGCTCAGAGATACCCATCTTGGCTGTTAGTTTTGGGTGCTGGCACTCTTCCTTTTGGTACCTTATTCATCGAGCTCTTCTTCATCATGTCCAGCATATGGATGGGGAGAGTCTACTATGTCTTTGGTTTCTTATTCATTGTACTGATCATTCTAGTGGTGGTATGTGCTGAAGTCTCTCTAGTCTTGACCTACATGCATCTCTGTGTTGAGGACTGGAAATGGTGGTGGAAATCTTTCTTTGCGTCTGGCTCAGTCGCCCTCTACATCTTCCTTTACTCCATCAACTACCTCATCTTTGACCTTAAAAGCCTGAGCGGTCCAGTCTCTGCCACCCTCTACTTAGGGTACTCACTCTTCATGGTCACTGCCATCATGCTCGCCACAGGTACAGTGGGATTCCTCTCGTCCTTTTGGTTCGTCCACTACCTCTTCTCCTCCGTTAAGCTTGACTAGGGAGTCCTTGAAATCGAACTATAGCATCCTACTTACATGGAACAACTATATAGCATATGAACACAGTGCAATTTGTTCTTTTTTGTTCTCACCTCATTTCATGTTTGTTTCAATATGATAAAAAACTTGAATTTACCAGGATTTTATGCCAGGGCAGTTTAGCGTGTTTCTTTTATATCAGTTAAGCATATGTTATTTAATCTGCCAAATTGATATTATGTATCAGTCAATGTGGTGCCCATTTTATCATCTAGAGGAATCTCAACAAGTATGTTTGGATCACATAAAAACATAGTACTGCTCTGTTTCACTTCATACTCATTTGGATCCAACAAGAGCCGAACTGAGCAGAGCAGCAACCATGTTGTGCATCACCCCCTGCTGCAACAAGCTCTCCGCCTCTCCATCCATCATCGCCTCCTCCCACCATTCCTCTCTCTCCTCTTCCTCCTCCATCTCAAGTTCATATCCTATCCACCATAACCGCTTTTCCCTTTCAATTTCCAGCTCCAGTTCCAACCTCAGTTTCAGAACAAGCCACAAATTCAAGGTTAGATCCCTCCACCAATCCATTTCCGTCTCAAATCAAAGTGTTCTTGAATTTGTCGAATCAAATTTGTTTGCAGGAACTTAGAGTGAGATGCTCAGTGAGCGAGCCCTTAAAGGTTATGATCTCTGGGGCGCCAGCATCTGGAAAGGGAACTCAGTGTGAGCTGATCGTCAAGAAGGTGACTCATTTATCTACCAAACCCATTTTGAACACCTTTGTAATCAGAGTACATTTTTTTCCTTGGTCAGTTTGGATTAGTCCATATATCAACCGGAGATCTTCTCAGGGCTGAAGTGTCAGCTGGGTCCGAAATCGGGTTGAAAGCCAAGGAATTCATGAATGCTGGGAAACTGGTGCCTGACGAGATTGTCACTGCTGTACTAATCTCTTATCTATACACTTTTTTGTCCTTAACATTATTTCAGAAATGTGTCGGCGTAGCATGATTGATGTGTGCTTTTAGATGGTTAGTACGAGGTTGTCGCAGCAGGATGCAAAAGAGAAAGGGTGGCTGCTGGATGGGTACCCAAGGACTGCTGCTCAAGCGCAGAGTTTGGAAAAGATGGAAGTTCGACCAGACATCTACATTTTGTTAAATGTACGTTCTGTCACAAATCTTTCAAGCTGCTCATTCATCTTGCTAGCACTATTCAGATCAGACAGTTTTCTGATTGCTAGATTCACAGGTTCCTGATGAAATTCTGGTAGACAGATGTGTGGGTAGAAGACTTGATCCAGTCACCGGAAAGATCTACCATATTAAGAATTTTCCTCCAGAAAGCGAGGAAATCAGAGAAAGGCTCGTGACTCGTCCAGATGACACAGAGGAAAAGGTATGACTTGCATCCCCTTGGGTACATAATATATTAGGGTATGAATAGCTCATTTCCTCTATGCTTTTCGTTACAAGAAATTTATTTCTCATAGGTGAAGGAACGTTTGGAAATATACAAGAAAAATGTCGAGGCCATTTTATCCACTTATGTAGACATTCTGAACAAGGTATACCTTTGATTTCACTGCAACTTATCACACGGCCTAAAGTAATTCTACTGTAATATTTTGAACGATTAGATTGTTTTAATCAATTACAGATTGATGGAAATCGAGCGAAGGAAATAGTGTTTGAAGAGATAAGTTCCTTGCTGATACAAGCGCAGGAAGTCAAAGATAACCGCAAAAAGCTAGGCAAGAACTCTCAAGACATCTAAATTTATTTCTGCATATTTGTAATTTTTCTCAGATTGCTGTCTGGTAGATTTAGCTACTGATCAGCTATTTAGCTGATTATTCAATCTGTTCACCATGGTATCGACCCATGTTTGTATACTGTAAACATTATTGAACAAACCCATTAATGTAAATAATTTGGAGGTTTGCTTTTGAACTTTTTCACTCGAACCCTCCTCTTCTTATCGAACTTCAGGAAAATCTCTTGATATCTCCAACAAGTCGTCTCCTAGCCAGGTACAGATTTCAGTTTTTGATGGCTTTGGTTTATTTCAAACACTGACATCAGTTCAAGGGTGAGTTGAGAAAGTGTTCTTTTTCTTATATTCATCAGCCTTGTACAGGATAGCTGGAGAGGTATACCGACTAGGCTGAATAACATCCCTCACTCGAGGGAAATCAGAGAGTATTTCTACAGTGATGTTTTACAAGCTACTCAAAGAGCGATAAACGATGGCATGACAAGACTCAAGGTGAGACAATATTATCTAGGATGTTAATTGTTACCTGCTTTTGGTCATTAACAAATTCTGATGATGCAAATATACTGACAGGTGGAGATCAATATACCAGAGCTGAATCCAGAAATGGTATTTGACTGTTCCTTATCTTATCATTTGATGCAGCTCAGAAGCAATAATTTATCGACTCTTTGTTTAATTTCAGGATGTTTATCGAATTGGTACCTTGATGGAACTTGTGCGGGTTCTTGCTCTTGCATTTGCTGATGATGGAAAGCGTGTAAAGGCATGTTTCTATAAGCTAGTTTGCCTCTTTCTGCTTGGAAAAGTATGATGCAGATTTGATAATGATCAACTTTTCTATTGATTTAAATCTTTTGTATGCTGCAGGTCTGCGTGCAAGGATCTATGGGGGATGGTGCACTTGCTGGGATGCCTCTACAACTTGCAGGAACCAGAAAAATCTTGGAATTTATGGACTGGGGAGAATATGGTGCTAAAGGAACTTTTATAAACATTGGCGCTATAGGTAATGAACTGATTTCAGATTCAACTCCAGCGTGGTGCCTTAAAAACAAATGCATAAACCCATCACGACTTATCTGCATGTATAACAAACTTTCTTGGAACTACTGATTTGAAGGTGCTAGTGAAGTTGATGAAGAAGATGATGCTTTTATTCTGGTGGCTCCTCAAAATGCTGTCGGGAACTGCATCATTGGAGTGAGTTCTGATATGTTTTAACATTCATTAATTAACATCACATTCTGAATCACTGTGGTGCAGACATGTAAATGACGTCTGATGTTGTATTCACAGGATTTACAAGCCATGACAACTGCTGCTGGCAAGCGCCCTGTTATTCTGATTAACCCTAAGCTACAGGTAAATATCTCCATCCATAAACGATTTCTTTTGTTAAAATTGCTGATATATAAGCTGCAATTTTGATGTTCAGATAGTAGAGTAATCTAACATAAGATTTTATTGATATCAATGCAGGATCTACCCGGATCCAGCGGCATAATGCAGGTAAGTATAACTTAAGATGATGAAAATCTACACCAGATAATTTTTTTTTGTGGGTATGATGAACTCTTTTTATTTAACCTTGGTTTTTTCTTCTGTAGACAATGGGGCGTGACAAGAGATTGGAGTACGCGGCGTCATTTGAGATCAGCTATTTTTTCCGGCTTCTGTACTATGCAGGAACTCAGTATCCTATAATGGGTGCTATCAGGTGAGTTCCGCGTATCAATATATTATATTTCCAAACAGATGTAGAAATTACTGAGATTCTGAGAGAACTTCCAATAATTTAGCACTTATCCATTCTTTTCAAACTCAGGATGTCACACCCATATCGCTACGAACTGTATAAAAGAGTAGATGATCCTTCTGGAAAGGAGAAATATGTCATCATCTCCACCTATGAAAAAAGACCGAGCATTGATGAAATCAACGACGCCTTTGATGGGAAACCAAGGTATTTACATCAATACATCTAAAAACTTGGAAATTAAATTCAACCAATTCTTTCAAACTATTTTCAGCTTTGAAAATTTTCATACCTGGCCTTTGATGTGCTGTTTGTTGACTACCATCATTTTTTCATGATAAAAATATGCAGGACTCAAGAGAAGAAAGGTACAGGAATATGGTACGTCATTCGAAAACATTAGATTCTGCAACTCCCCGCTTTATTTCTTCTCGAGTGTCTGATTAAAGGAGCTTCTAAATTTGCATCTTTTTACAGGGGCTTTTTGAGTGGCATTTTCTGATTGTTCTTTTGAACATTCCTCTCCCAAACCTTCTTCGTGGAATCATTTTCTCATTTCAGCTTCTTCTCAATTTTACAAGAGTATAACTTTGACCAATTCTGACTAAAAACCAGATTGATGGGAATTATGTACAGGCCTTACACCCAAAGCAGGGAAGAAGAAGAAAAACTTTACTTCTGAAAATTCATTTTTATATATTTTCATATGAACTTAAGATCGAAGTAAAATAAAACTAAACACATAAAATGCGATAAATATTTATTTATTTAATTTTCGGTTTACAAGAGAAAAAATAACCCTCCATCTCCAATGATAGCATGGTATATTATGACACCTAATAATTGAGAAATGAATGGAAAATCATGATGTTAATTATTATCAATATCAACAGTTAGATTTACTGTTAGCAACTATTATAATAATCTTTCCTTAGAAGCCATCTCGATGAGGAAATTCCCTGCAATTCGATCTATCAATATTACACAATGAACTTAAAATGCCAAAGACAATTAAACAACGACATAGAGTCAAAAAATGAATTTCATCTCTACATTCTTATGTCAATCCTTCCCTGGCATTTGTCTCATTATGCAAACAAATACTTAGAATTTTTTCACAAAATTTAAATGGATAAGTTTAAATGTTTGATTATAAGTCAACAACCAAACAGATGGACGAGTACTACTATTGGAAAATGGATAAGTTTAAGAGAACGTCCAAAATCAAAAGTGGAAAATGTTAAGAAAGGGGGAATAATAATGGCCAATTAATTGCAGGATTCAAGGAGTTGTCATGAAAGTATAAATAATATATATCTGGAACAAGAGTAAAGATCTAGAGAGGCGATATCTTTTTGCGAGATGGTGAAACGCGATTACAACAGTTTATTTTGTTGAATCTAATAGTTGTAATTAAATATATATATTTAATAAAAATAGGAGACAAGTGTGCGCAAAATACGGAGTGGTTGAGATAAATGGTTTTTAAACTCTTAGTCTCCAATGAATGGATGAGACGTTGTCTCTGGTCTCATACTAACTTACTTTGTCTCACATGATCCTACTTCTCTGAAACAATAATTAGAAATTATTTGTTTACTTGGCTACGCACAAAAAAAATTAAATCTATAAAAATAAGGCTTGTATATCTTTGTTTCGTTCTTTTGCTAACTTCCACATTCTAGTTCACATGTATAATTCTACGTATGAAACATGTAGATATTCTATTAAAATGATTGACTATTTGGTTCCCGCCACGTCATCGGTGGTCCTTTTTCTTGCTTCTAGCTATTTGATTTATCGATCATTGAATCTATGAGTATTAATAATATCGTGTATTGTTAAAATGATATGGAGGAATGGGTTTTGATCCATTAGGTGGCCTCCAAAGAGGTTTTCCTTTCACGCAATTTATATCTTATCTCATGTAAATGACAAGCAAAATGACACACAATTGTTGTTTTGTATTGATGTTTCGGAGTCAGTTGAGCCCACATTCACGTTACAAAACAAAAAAAATATATGATGATAAACGAAACGTACCGTGCTGGCTGGCACCGATAATCTTAAACTGAGATTCATATTGGTCGGAATCAATCAGAAAATATCACTCCAGATTCCCAACGCTAGAGCTACGTGCTTGCATCAATCATCACTTGCATGCATTGTGGATCATATGGATGTATCGGCTTCTGATCACTTCTCATAATTTTACGTGCACCTGGACTTGTTATATTTTTGTGGAAGACACATACACTACTGTTGTGCTAATTACTTGTTCTTATAATATACTCGATCGTCGTCCCGTAAATACCAAATTATAGCTTAAAAAAGATCAAGAGAGACTATCAATTTATATAAAATCAGGAAACATAGTTATGGAAAATGTGTCTGATGTTCAAACCCATTGCTATTAGTTTTTGAATTCGAAAGTGTGAAAGGTTCGATCGAATTAGGAAATTTCATTATAAGTTAGTGTGAATGTGTGATCACTTATTTAGGAAACATCAGCACAGTTTCTTTTCTTCACATAGACATTTGTGCATTTTACAGTTACAACTTGAGAGAATACATATTGCTTGTTCATCAGCTGTTAATTAGTAACCTTTTCCATTCGAGATTTCAAGCCTTTCCATCCATGAGCTGATCAACAGTTTATGAGCCTTGGACAAATAACCATCCTCGCCTCTTCAACGATTTTTTCCTCGAAGATCTCTTCACACCTGTAGATACTAGGGTTAGGATCATGACTTCATTTTACACTAAAATAGAAATATTTCTAATCAAGTGATCTCTTCTCTACAAAATATATTTGAATACAAAAATATGATTACTGTCAGGAAACGTTGACAAGCTAAGAAAGACAACAAAGATGGACATGAGAGTTATTACCAATTGGTGTCTGAGAGAGACAATCCAACACAGAAAGAAATCTTCTCTAAAGCCTCCTTCCAAATCTTCGCCCTGCTCTCCTGGCCAATCGTCTTCCCAAGGACATTGAGAGTTTCCTCGTTACGATGCCAAACATTACATGGTTGAACATTGTAAAATACAGGCAAAACAGTACGGCCATGCAGATCCATACACTCAAATATCTTCACTAGCTCATCAAGACACCACCTTGATTCTGCATACGTAGGTGATAAGATTACTATGTAGAGATTTGACTGCTCAATCCCTTGGTATAGGCTTGTTAGTATTTCGGTCTCATGCACCAGTTTCTCATTGTACTTGAACACTTTGAAACCCGAGTCCATAAGATCATTGAACAGTATGTCTATTAAGTGCTTAGGAATATCTGGTCCTCGGTAACTCACGAACACTTTGCAGTCCAACATGTTCATCACTGAGGCACCAAATGTCTGATCGGAGAGGATTCTATCTGAACCAACAAAAGCCATGGAGATAATAATTACTCTCAGTAGAAGATTGTGCTAGTATTGTGAGAATATATGCAGAGTGTAGAACACATATAAATAGTGCAAATAGATTATTAAGGTGGATGAATGCACGTGTCCCAAACTTTTTTTGAACCAAGTCAATTGCTGCCTTCTGTAAAATAAAGCCTCAATTATATGGAGAGAGGGAATGTTAGGCGTCTTGAAATAATTTAAGTACCATGTGTTTCACACTTGCTATTGTGATATTTGTATTTTAATGAAGCTTTCACACAGGGGATCTTAATGTTACTTGTGTGAACGTGTAGCTTCGTCTCATAATAAATTAGAAAAGAGGCCTCAATTATATGGAGAGAGGGAATCTTACGCGTCTTAAAATAATTTAAGTACGGGATAGGATTTGGAGGGATCATAAACTTTTGTATGACGGAAATACATAATTTCAGTCGTTAATTTGATTAATTCAATGATTGTGATTAGATTGATTTTTAAATTGAGCGGTTTGATTTGCAAAAAATATAAACGGTTGGATTTGACGGTTACTTTTTAAATTACATTTCACCCGTTAAACAGTCAATGATTGAGAGAGTATCTCACCAACTTATAAATACTTAGAATCTAGAACTTTTCCCCAGGTGTTTCACTTGCTATTGTGATGTTTGTATTTTAATGAATTATGCTTTCACACAGGGGATCTTAATGATACTTGTGAACGTGTAGCTTCTTCTCATAATGATTAGAACATTTTATATTTATAAACACCCTGCACATGTTGATTAAAACAGCGTACAGATATATACTTGTTTGTTGTGTAATTTCTTTATTACCACATCAATCATGCAGCAGAGAATCAAGTACAAGTTCATGCATGAGAATTTTCTTGTAAAACTTTATTTTAAATATAAATAATTTCAACAGAAAGAACCTGCACAGACACTGTTAGCTACTTAGTTTGTTCCCATATTTTTCTAAAGCATATCAGTACTTAGTAAAGAAGCTAGAAACCTACTTGTTTATCGGCCATATTTGTTCTTGTTTGTTTCTATCCATCAAAAGCCATGATCACAAGTCTCTACAACCTGTATTACATCAAATATAAAATAAACTTAGTATACTGGCGACAAAATTGATGGTAGACCCTTTTAATAGTAAACCATATTAAATTTCCAACACAAGTGTCATCTATGACACAGACAATTTAGCTTTAAAATTATATTTCTAATAAACCAAATATTTCATTTTTGGTGACCTGCTCAGAAGCTAAAGTGGCCAACGGCCCAGCAAAACATATTAACCAGAAAACGCAGAAGAGGATCAATAAAACCAACCTAAACCACTTAAAAATACACATTGAACCCCATCCAAAAGATAGCCTCCCCTAAATGCAATCTGTAATGGCAACCATTCCCAAAACTACAGCTAGATATATGCATATGCAGTGTTAGAATCACAATGAATTGTAGAACATGCCAACGTTCATTTATTTACCTACAAGAAACATTTCATTCTCGGGAACCTTTTTCGGTAATAAGCAGTTTTTCAGTAACATGTTTGCAGCATATTGTATTGTAACTAAAGCTACTCATACAGCCCAAACACTTGGGTTTTGAGTGACACTTAGTGATCGTAAAAGCATCATCAGACCTGAAACCCTTGTCTGCATTTGGTACCTAATATTAATCCCTTCAAAATACAGTTCTTTGGAGAGGTTTGAAGTGATTCACTTGGCAGGAATTTTTTTACTAGGAATATTCCACCAGTGCTTGGTCAGCTCAAAATAATGATCCACATGGAAATAGGGTAAATACACACCAGTGAAGTATTCCATGGCAATTGGACAATATGACTGAGCTTAAATATACATAGCTGGCGCAAATCTCTCGAGATACATACCAAACAGCTTTGCAACCTCATCGAGCTTCACTTTTTTTTGCCTTCCACAAGACCCGGGAGTAATTCAAAGCTCAGGCTCTTAAAATGGCAGCTATTGGGTTCGATCACATTTTCGAACAGATGCAGTACATGCGAGATGTCCTCATTTCTCAAAATGTTCCTCACTTGTTTGATCAAGGCTAGAAGACATATTGTTCTCATGCTCTGTACCCTTGAAGTTTAGTCAGCTACCTCAAGTTTCATATGATGACTTGTCCAAGTGAAGGGCCGTGGTTAGATAAAACTAGGGACTTGAACTATTAGGAACCTGAACCTAGACTGCAGGTACTTCAAAATGTAAACATGCAGCGGAAATAACGTCGAAAGATTTCTTTATTGAATCAATCGACTATACAAATATACGGTTTGTAACATGTAACAACTACTCAAGCTATTACAAAAGGAAGTCAGCTCATCCGGGGTTCAGGACCCCGTTCGTGACTTCGGAGACGCGTCCCTCACACGATTCCCCCTGAATCGGTTGTCGCTCTCACACACAAAGGGGCTGGATCCTGATGCACTTTAGCCTTACTCAGAATGCCCTTGTTCCCCTTGGATTCCCCTCCACCGTGACTGGGAAGTCCTTCTGCCTCCAGGTCCTCGAGACCCATAACTCCGAGCTGATCTTCTTGATGCGCTTTAGCCTTACCCAAGAAGCTCTTGAACTCCTTCGAATCTCTCACTAGATTCCTTGAGCTGCTCTATGAGTTCTGAATGGGAGGGATATTCAAAATGGTTTCATCCTCCTCATTTTGAATAGAAACCCATCTGCAGGGTCTTGTGCTGATGTGAACAGTAACCGATGGGACGATACTGTTCATTTAGTGCTTTCGGCTGAGCCTCCAACTATCCTTTGGGTGCAGCAGGATCTCCTCGACTGCTTCAAGATTTCCTCGAGTTCTGCAAGACTTCCTTGAGTCTTCCAATGTCGGCTGATGGGTACTTTCTGCTGCAAGAGCTCTCTTACTTGCTCTGCTGTCCTTCAAGTCCCTGAATGTTAATCACAGGTACTTGATCCTTCAAGTTCTTCTTGATTATCAGCTTCTTTTGTCCTTAGTTCAAGTATGGAAACCTGAACACTTGATTTAAAACATTAAACAAGTGTTGTCATCATCAAAACATGGGTACGTGATCCTTTGAGTTCACAATAGGTATCCGAACCTCAAAACCCTCTTGAGGGATGTGAACCTAAGGATCTAACACCAAGAATGAGACCATAGGGCATAGGGGTCTTTCAAATGATATATATTTCTAGATCAATTCTCAATAACTGGAGTACTTAAATGCCTCAAATTATCCAAGACTTGATAGCTTGTTCCATAACAAGAATTCCTACTTTCAGCATCTGCGTGTAATGTCTGGGACAACATTCCTACTTTCAGCTCATGCAAATCCATAACTATGATCAGTCTCAAACTGAACAATATTGCTGGAGAAATTCCAAAAAGTATTTCCGCTTGCTGTGTCCTAAAAAGATTATATCTGGGCAACAATGCTATGACTGGTAGTATACAGGATGAGCTTGCTACTCATCTTAGTGTAATAGACCTATCATGCATCAGTTTCACCAGCTCAATAGCAGCTAAATTCAGCACTTCCCTAGTCTAGTTCTCTTAAATGTAACTTTCAAAGATATTTCTGCCACAATTCCTTTACAGAAAGCTTTCCAGCTGATGGGAAGCAGTGCATTCATGGGGAATTCCGAGTTATGTGGAGGTATCTTGAGTGGTGTTTGGAAACCAAAACTACATTTAAGCATACATGGGTTCTACTAGGATGTGCAGGACTGGCACTGTGCATTTCAGCTTTAGCCTTTGAGACGATTGGAAGACAATTAAGCCCTTTGAGAGAAATCTACAATATTGTACGGAAACATATTCATTAATTAACTAAACACAATTAGGAAAAGATAAATATTTAGGAATAATTAAAGTATAAAAGAAACAAATCGGATACATGCGATTTGTATCCGAGGCCGCTGAGTCTGATGATAAAATCGCAGAAGATGGAGAGAAAAGCTTTACCCGAAGCATTGATTGAAGAAATTTTGGTAAGGGTACAACCGAGGCCGCTGATTAGATTCAAAGCAGTTTCCAAAGAGTGGTTTAAATTGATTAGCAGCCACCGGTTTGCTATCCGACAACATTATTCTAGGGCTTCCTCCTACTTGATCCTTCGTTATAATCTTAATCCCAACCACATCTATGATCATCAAGAGATCACCCCTACTTCAGTATCAGCTCCTCATGTAACCCCAAGACATCTACATCATCATCCATATCCCAATATAATATATGAGACTCCACTATTACTTTGTTTGATGACAAATTTCTTTGTCTGATACTTTTTTTAGAGCCATGATAACAGCAGATTCAACTGCTTCGCCGATAAATGGGTTATGCGCGAGTATGGAGTTGAAGATTCTTAGACCAAAGATATTACATTTGGACCCATGTCTGTCGTGATGACATCAGGGTCGGGATTCTCAAGCAAGAACCATAGCATATTCTTGCAGCATACGCATGGTCTTGTTGGGAAAGATTGACTACGCAACAGAATTTGTATCTCCTAAGATACACCTTTTTTCCTCCACTTGTGTATTAAAATAGGCTCACTGAAAATATTCTTCACTCTAAAACAATTGCTGTTATTTTATTGTGAATTGAATTGATTGAACTGATGTTTTACAAATGAAAATCAATCCTGCTTTTATACTATTACATTTCCTATTTTCATTTGTGGTGAAATGAATTTTCACCATCAACATTCCCATAAAATCATTAACTTTTGACCTCTTCTCCTCCATCCAAATAAGGAGGGCTACCAACGGGTCTATCTACTCATTTGTCAATTTTTGGTTGCAAATCATCAAGACAAGAATGGTTTCATCTGGCCGGTGACCCATATGACCATATCATTAAGGTTGTCGAATACACGGAGTCTCTCGTTTCTTTGTCGGTAAAGTACTTAGCGCATATTTACCATTTTATTTCATCTGAATTTACCATTGTTTGTGCGATAGATATATCTGTACAAATACATATCATGTTTCTATTTTCAATGCTTATATGGTTCAATTATTGTTTGATGTCTAAGTCTAAATTAGAGTTAGAAGCTTACAGAGTATTTTACCATCTGAGTGGATTTTATATCATATAGCCTTACTATCGTTTCTTAATTTATGTTTTCGTACGTGATAGTTTAGTTGAATGGATTCACAGACATGAGGCAAAATACACAACTCGGCAATCAATCATACTCCTACATTTAATGTAATGGGCGGAAGCCATTGAACTTTCATAAAATCAGAAGCCCACTTACAATGATATAGTTTTACTAAAAAACGTCAAAAACACATCATTTTTAGTGGCAATAAATTAATAGATGTCCACAACACTAGATAAGGATTCCACTTTTTATGTTGTCAATTCTCCTAAATATATAATTAAAATGGTTATTTGACAACTTTCATAAAGAAACGGTATTAAGATATCTAATTGGCATTAAATTCAAAAAATTATTTAATGGTTGAACAACATTGAAGAATGACAACTTGTTATGCACGTTGTGCAATAATCTTACTCGAAGTCGCTGTTTTATTTTTTTAAAATAATCAAATTTGTTGTTGATCGTATATTACACGACTTCTATCCCCACATGACTCTTATAAAAGGAGATTCTAGCTACTTGAGAATCTACTGTGGCCTCAATAGGTAAGTATGCATTAACCTACAAATTTTGATCAGTGTTATAGAATATCAAAGATTAAAAGTTGGGGTTGTATTGCTTGTTCTTTTACAGACATTTGGGTACTAGAAATGATATCTTTTGCTTGTTCTACGGTAAATTTCGAAATCCAGACGAGTTAAGAATTTACACGAATATGACCCAAGAAAGCGACGCACTTGTCGTTATAAAAGTATACCAAATGTGGCAAAATGAAGCTCTTCACATTGTCGATTCGCCACTTAACGAAGTGAATGGAAGCTTCTCATTCATACGGTATGATCGCAGCCGTGATTTTGTTGCGATAGCAGCGGTGAGTTAACTTCTTTAATATCTTCTTGATAATAAATTTCAGATTTCTAATTGTATCCTTCCATAGGAAGCTGAAGAAACCATGCCTCTGTACTGGGGTACTGATTCCAAACAAAACTTTGTTGTGTCAACCCTAGTACCTTTGATTGCAGATTGTTGCAGGAGATCCTACGCTCCGTTTCCTAGAGGTATATAAGTTATTTTTGAAACTCTAATATTTAAGCATTCATATTTATCAACTTTACCCTGCAAGTTGTCTTTACACTAGCAAGGAAGGTTTGATGAACTTCTTAAATCCGCATTCGCATTTCCCTGGATTAACAATAGAGGAGTGACGTGTGGGATTAGTTTTAGAGTAAATTTGAAGATTGAAGGAAAGTTTTGTGTGGAGGCACAAACCATCACTTACAATGATATAGTTTTACTAAAAAACGTCAAAAACACATCATTTTTAGTGGCAATAAATTAATAGATGTCCACAACACTAGATAAGGATTCCACTTTTTATGTTGTCAATTCTCCTAAATATATAATTAAAATGGTTATTTGACAACTTTCATAAAGAAACGGTATTAAGATATCTAATTGGCATTAAATTCAAAAAATTATTTAATGGTTGAACAACATTGAAGAATGACAACTTGTTATGCACGTTGTGCAATAATCTTACTCGAAGTCGCTGTTTTATATTTTTTAAATAATCAAATTTGTTGTTGATCGTATATTACACGACTTCTATCCCCACATGACTCTTATAAAAGGAGATTCTAGCTACTTGAGAATCTACTGTGGCCTCAATAGGTAAGTATGCATTAACCTACAAATTTTGATCAGTGTTATAGAATATCAAAGATTAAAAGTTGGAGTTGTATTGCTTGTTCTTTTACAGACATTTGGGTACTAGAAATGATATCTTTTGCTTGTTCTACGGTAAATTTCGAAATCCAGACGAGTTAAGAATTTACACGAATATGACCCAAGAAAGCGACGCACTTGTCGTTATAAAAGTATACCAAATGTGGCAAAATGAAGCTCTTCACATTGTCGATTCGCCACTTAACGAAGTGAATGGAAGCTTCTCATTCATACTGTATGATCGCAGCCGTGATTTTGTTGCGATAGCAGCGGTGAGTTAACTTCTTTAATATCTTCTTGATAATACATTTTCAGATTTCTAATTGTATCCTTCCATAGGAAGCTGAAGAAACCATGCCTCTGTACTGGGGTACTGATTCCAAACAAAACTTTGTTGCGTCAACCCTAGTACCTTTGATTGCAGATTGTTGCAGGAGATCCTACGCTCCGTTCCCTAGAGGTATATAAGTTATTTTTGAAACTCTAATATTTAAGCATTCATATTTATCAACTTTACCCTGCAAGTTGTCTTTACACTAGCAAGGAAGGTTTGATGAACTTCTTAAATCCGCATTCGCATTTCCCTGGATTAACAATAGAGGAGTGACGTGTGGGATTAGTTTTAGAGTAAATTTGAAGATTGAAGGAAAGTTTTGTGTGGAGGCACAAACCATCTGGGTACATTGAAGGGCGATATTAGAAATGACGAACCACATCGAAGAGCGACGCCGCAAAGGGCTTAGGGGGTGTCATTGGCACGATAATCGAAAAAACTATTGAGATTTGGAGGGCCTTCCATTGCAACTCTGAGCAAGAATGGGATTTAATCAAACATGAATGGAAAGATTTACATTGTAAGTTCTCTGTTTGTTTGTTTGTTTTGTTATTATATTTTATATTATTCACACTAATGCTTTTCATAACCTTTACCATGTTATTATAGGGGAGCATGTGTTGGGCACCGTTTGGTTGGATATTATACATCGGAGAGCAAGCCATACATTGATATTGATTTTCATAAAAAGGTAACTATCGATAATTTCTTGTGTGTTGTAAAGAAGTATCCTAACTTTTTGATTTGTCTTCAGCTAACAGAATATACAAAATAGACACCATTATATTTGGTGTTATCTTCAATATTAATTCAAAAATCAGAAGTGGAAACATAAATAAAATTATGCCTCTATCAGTTTGGTATGCATTTAATACTTGAAGCTAGTATACATAACAAATACAGTATAGAAATGATGCTACTACTATTTTAGTTGTGAAAATGATCCACGGTGCAAGGTTGTCAGAATCGAGTTCCTACCTAGATTCGTTTTGCTTAGGTAGAATCGAAACGTAGTTTTAAATTGTAGAAACGTAGTTTTTACAAAATATTAAATTATTATTATTATTAATATTTATTTATATTATGTTTAAATATGTTATCAATTACAAATATATTAATTTTTTAAGTTAGAAATATATTAATATAAATGTATGAGTAAATATTATTCAAGAACACAAATGTATGTTGAAAATGTGTATTATATTGTATAATAGTCATATTTTTTAATTAGTCTAAGAGTTTGAATCGTCCCAACTAATAAACTCGGAAGTTTCTGTAAGTTTTACAGTTTTTAAAGTTTTTACATAGTTTTAACTAGTGTAAATCGTTTGACTTTAAGTTTCCACCAAAAAGAGTTTCTACATAAGTTTTAATTCGAAACTCATATGTGGATACGTAAAATCGGTAGAAACGTAGTTTTAACACTAGTTTTTGACAACCTTGCCACGGTGTACCACAAGTCATATTTCTAAGCCAACCTTATTAGGTTGTACAACATCCAGGACATGTGGGTTCCATATGTCTTGAAGGAATAGATTCCGACAGCGAAGGTATAGATAGGGTTATATATTTTTGGTATATTATTTTATTATTTTACTAACCAATTGATTAACTTCAGCGAATGCACACAACAAAAGATTTTTTATCGTCGGTAAAGAAGTTTGAATAGCACGGAGAGGAGGTTATTCTTTTTAGAGTTCACCTAGCAATAACATCACCAGTAGATGTCAAAAAGAACAAAATTCATTGTTTAGCTATAGGATTTTCAATACTGTATATAGCATTAATGACATTTTTTTGGTTTTCTTGGTCATCTGTCTATGGATATCTTTTTAAGTTGTCATTGTTGAGAAATTTAATGGCATCATCGCCCCTGCCCACTGTATCTTCACTCAAAAGGAATACATTCCATTTCTCTCGAACCTAGTAAGTTAAGGGAGCGTTTGTTTCTTTTCTTTATACTTTCCTCTAGTTTTTCTCAGTGTGACAGGTAACTAGTTTTCGTTAAAAATTATATATAATGAAGTTGCAAGGCCAGGTTGTTTTTCAGTGAAACATGCAGATTTGGAGGTTGCAAATTACAAACCATGCAGTAACAATGTTTTTCAGAAGGCTTTATCGGATGGCCCTTGGATCTTCCAAGATTTGTTTTTGAAAGATGGCAAGGATGGTCCAGTTTGGATTTTGAGTATTTACGACCTGGGGTAACCCACCTGACCTGACCCAGCAACCCACCAAGGTCAGCCCATGCGAGCCCAAGTGATTTAGCCCATGCTAACCCACCAAAGCCCAAGCAACAAAGCCCAATTCGAGGCCCATCCTCAAGCCACCTAAGCAACACGTTTTGGAACCGAAACCAGACGCTTTTGCCACCCAAAAATGTGCTACACATGGTCTACCAAGCCAAGGAGTCAACAATAACATATTGCACAAGAAACATGTGCAAAATATGGCCAAACACATTTACTACGGAAGATCTTCTCTCCAAGACTACCTCTATAAAAATCCAATCATTCATCATCCATTCATTCATCAAATCTCTCTGAAAATGCTGTGAATCAACCTATCATAATTGGCCTAAGGCTTGAAGCAACGATTCTTCTCCGTTACAAGGAAGAAGCGAAGCATTAACGTGCAATTGTAACAAATCTGGTCGTTTGGCCTTGTATCTTTATTTCTCCATTAATAAAATTATTGCATTATTCATCATCTTCTCATCATTTGAGATCGCCAGAGCTTCGCCGCGGTTTCCTGAGTTTACTCCAGAACCCGGGTTGTTCATCCTCCAGTGGTGTAGATCTATCATATCTGCCATCTCCTTCATCATCTCCACCGTCTCAATCCATATCATATCATACGCTTCCGCACTAACGTGCGTTAACTCAATCCAAATCGGTTCCGCCATCCGATATATCCCCATACCTTATTTATCGAGTTAACCCACGCATATCAATATCAATTGCTTCCGCAACCCACAATAGCGTAGTCACAAGCTCCGTTATGTTTTCGCGCACTCTATCCAATCCAGTCACCTCCTAACTCATTTAAGGGCAAAAGGCAATCTCGGACACCAAAACCCGCACCCATTACCCACTTGTCCGAGGCACTACCTTCAACCATTCATACCAGTATACCGGTGACAAAATTGATGGTAGACCCTTTTAATAGAAAAACACTATGAAGACTCCCAACCGATGTGTGTTATATGACACACACAAATTTTTTTTTGATGAAAGACCAAAGGCCAAACGTACAACTCAAGGACTTAAAAGGCTAACAAGAGTTAATCTGACTCAGTCTAGTCCAAACAAATAGAAAAGACAAACTAAGACTAAACTGAGTACTTTGCCTCGATACGCAAATAAATGTGGGAAAAATGTGCTAAAAAGTAAAGTACGTCCGTGATAGCCAGTTGTCGAGAATGTAGTGATAACAAATTAATGACGACCTTGAACTTTAGAAAAGATAGACTCGGAAGCGAACCAAGCATGGACTAATTTTAAATGGACCAATCAAAGCGCAACTGATCCAAGTATTTGAACCAAATAGTATTGACCCAGCAGTACATGTGGCAGAACAAGACACATCCAAGGAAAGCATCACCACGGACACGTGGCGGAACAAACATTGACTCAACTGAACAATGTAGATCAGGACGACACGAAGCAGCTGAGGAGAGACTGCAGTGTGGACAACATTTGGGGCACGTGGCAACATGGAACGAAGACAGGTGGCCACCCAAATCTTGCAACACGGAATAGAGCGTCGGAACCGGAACTAGCAACCGTAGCCGGAGATGGAACACAGCCACCGATCGGATTCTGAAGAAACAGAAAAGCTGCACAGGCAGCTAAACGACGGAACCAAAAAACAGGGGCTAAACCGACAACCCGTACAACCGCGGACAATCGGCCGACAACTGAAAAACCACAAAATCAGAAACCATCAACACAGCTCCAAATCACATGCACCAGAGGCTGGCGGACATCACCTTACTGTACACAACCGCAACCAACAAAAAGCCATCGATGCGAGACGGAGACAACAAGACCTCAACCGTATGAAACGGTGAGGAAGCAGAGCAGCAACTTGTTAGACAACAGAAACGAAGGATCGGACGGTGAAAGATCTGAAGGAGTGAATCGTCGCGCCCTTAACTCTCAGCTGCCGGTGCAACATCTGCAGCCCATCACTGACAACGAAGGCCACCTCGTGACCACCAAACCAACAGACATCCGATCAGAAAGAACGGAGAAGGTCGGCGGAGAGAGTGGTTATCGGGAGAGTGTAGAGAGAGAGTGGCTGAGCTGAGAGATCTTAGTAATACTCATTCACCCACTATTATATGACACACACAATTTAAGTGTAAAAACATCTTTCAAATAAACCAAACATTTCATTTTTGGTGACCTGCTGTGGCCAACTGCCCAGCAAAACATATTAACCAGAAAACACCCAAAGATTTGTAGTGATGCTTTCAGAAATAGTTACTGTTGATGTTTCAAAGCTCAAGTATTTGAAAGTTAAATTTCGCATGGGGCTACTACTAGCGATCAATCCCTTAAAAAACAGTTCTTTGAAAAGGTTTGAAGTGATTCACTTGGCAGGAAATTTTCTACTGGGAATATTCCACCAGAGCTTGGTCAGCTCAAAACAATGATCCACATGGAAATAGGGCATAATACACACCAGTGAAGTATTCCATGGCAATTGGACAACATGACTGAGCTTAATTATACATAGCTGGCGCAAATCTCTCGAGATAGATACCAAACAGCTTTGCAACCTCATCAAGCTTCACTCGTTTTTTCAGAAACCAGCTCATCACAGGAACACTGCCATGGGAAATTGGGAAAATGACAAGTCTGAAAAACTTGAATCTTATAGATAACCATGTCTATGGTCCGATTCGTGAGAGCTTAGGAACTTGAAGCATCTCAGCCTATGCTCAATGAAATAAGTGGCA